>WAAG01043316.1:9890-44384 GCA_013390105.1 Tichodroma muraria | reverse complement strand
GTCTCCACTGTTTTAGCTTGGCCAGCCACACATTGAATCCAATTTGTGTGTTTTTACTCAAAGAATCAATAAATGGGAAGGAGCAAAGCAACAAGCTCACTTTTTAACTTTTGCTCATCGCTTAACACCAATCAGCCTGGTGTTCAGCATTCAACCTGACATATTTCTTATGGGCTGCAAACTGCAGACACAACAGCTCTGTTCCCAGTCTTTTCCCTGTTGCATTCAAACATTTTTACTTGTTTATTCTCTTCCTTTACTTTCTATGACAGGATAGAAAGGGCAAGCATACTTTTGAGAATAAAGTCAGTAAGTGAAACAGAAAGAAAGAGGAACTGTAAAAAGAAGCAGGTGGTAGAGAGAAAGTTTCCTTTCAAAGAGCTAATGATCTGTTATTACACAAGAGATGAGGTCTCAAAACAAAGGGCAGAGAAATTAAAACTGGCACAGAGAATGAGGGTCTGCAAGTTCAGACTTCCAGAGTGATTACCTGTGGTTTTGGCCAACGAGCTCCATAATAAGAAACTCAACAGTTGCAAATTCCTCATGCCATCAGCAGGATGAATTGCACAGCTCTCCTGGGAGGTGCTCTGCTTAGTGCAGTAACTCTTCTCATCTGGTTTATCTCGTAACTTGGCAAAATGGTGTGCTCCTGGCTTAACTGGAAAGGCTTAGGAAAGAAAGCCAACCCCACTAAAACAGACACTGCACAGAAACTGCTTGATATGGACACCTTTCTCAAACAGGGTGACTGAGTGACAGAAGATGTTAAGGAGATAGCTTTATCAACTGTTGATAAGTGGGCAGTGGTCAAAGGTCAAATAGTAATGCCCAGAAATACAGAAGTAAACACTGTTAATTTCAGACTGCTGATACTTTTGACTCCTTGTTCACAGTGTTCTGTAACCATTTATTCCATACACTGTTGATGACCTGAAATCTTTTCTGGGGGGAACATTACAAATTTTTATTTAGTCAGAAGTTGAGCTGGGTGGTTTCAGCTGGTTCTGGGATAATGTAGGTCTCTTTGGAACTTTTCATGAAGCTTTTTTTGGGGAACATACTTTCTCTCCTCCTTGCACAAATATATGCATACTTAGAACAAGTGGAGACTTCCCTCAATGACAAGCTGCCCTCTCCTAGTCATATCCTTTGAGGAACACAGTATGTATGATGCTTCTAGGCTCAGCTGTCTTCACAAGCAAATCAGTCTTCTTTTCCTGAAGCAAAAAAGCAATTGTTGTGTGATGAACAAGGCCAGCCATTTCCTGCTCCACATATGGAGCCCTGCTGCAGCATCTCGTGTTTCTGTACAGCTGCTAGAAGAGCACTTTTCTAAAGAGTGCATTCTCATTTGGCATGGAGCATAATCCTGACCCACCCCACCCCTTACACTCCATGAACAGGGATGCCCCATTTCTTACTTTAGCCAGAGAGAGTCCTTTAAAGCTCTGAATTGCAACTGAGCAAATTTGAAATATGCTGCAAATTCCTAGTCCTCCTAAAGACTTTTGCATCTTTCAGCAGAATGAACTTCCTCCTTTTTCTTCAGATCTTCTTTTTTAAAAGAACAAAAACCTATTCAACAAATTACAGTTGCATTCTTCCTCAAGGTGGAGGGCTTATTAGGGTTTTTTTTTCCCTACGTAAGTTTAACTTGCCTCAGCAGCTTCCGTTATTCAATATTAGCTGCATTTGCTCCATAGGCGTGTCAAACACTCAAAATACTCCAAGCAAAGCAGTACCCCCTCAGAGATCAGGGATCTGGGTATGAGTTCTGCATGGATCACAGAACAGGGTGCTCCTCCCACAACAAGCAACAGCTATATTAAAAAATTCCACATTATAAAACTGTTCCTCACAGCCCTTGCATAAAATGCCTCAGCACACAAAAGAAAAATATTATCTTCTTTTGTACTTAAATCAGGTCTTGCAGTTGTGTGTCAAGTAGTTCTCCTGCATTTCATTTACCACGCAGCCCTGTCTCTTTTTAAGACAAGAAATTAGACTGGCTGTAGATGGGAGTCATGCATTGCTAGAATCAAGAAGACTTTAGTATCTGTTTCTGTTTCTGATAAAATATATTCCTTCTTCTGGCTTTGCTCACATTTTCATTTTCCCATGAATTATAAAGCCTTCATATGCAATCACCAGCTGTTTAAGAAACACAAATATGAAAAAACAAGCTGTTGCCTTATTTTTTCTCTACAGATGCAGAATTACCTAACAGAGTCCCTACCATCCTCTGCAGTCTGGTTTGCCTGTTGTGAGGTAATGGTACTACCTCCATCCCTGCTTTCAGGGGACGTACCCCTGGAAGAATAAATCTGCCTGGAGACAAACCTAGTTGTGATCTGAATTCATCCATCTCTTCTGTTCCTTCCTTCTGGCTCATGTAATTCCTCTCATTCCTCTCCCTGGAGCTCTTTTTGTCTTTTTTTTTATTTTTTTTTCCCTTGCTTTGAGCTAGCCATTGGAAGCAATCTTTATTCCTTTGCATTAGTAGTCAATTCCTGGTAACATGATGGATGACACAACTGGGAGTAAGACAGGCCTAAGGACTGAGAAGGTTTAAACTCCTTGCTTGTTACAGGATAGCCCTCAAACACAACTAACTCCCTCAGAGAATGGCAGATTATTAAGATCAAGAAGGCTGATGCTCTGCTCTAATGAGTAGAGAATGCCAAAGGATTTTTAATTAGAGGTTATTTAGGTACATATAATACATAGTTATGTCTCATTTATATTGCAGTAGAGGATCAGCCCTGAAGTCAGACATTTAACAAATAAGTAAAACCACAAATAAATCTCTGTCATAGGGAAGCAAGCATCTGGGATGACATCAAGGAAAACAGCTGGAAGAACAGACAGGGGAGGCAATGGAAGCAAGGGCATTTTCTGCTGCATCAACACAGAGTGCAACAAAATAATCAAAACAACTTCTAGTTATTACAGGGGAAACAGCTGATACTATAGAAAAATAGCACTATCAAAGGTGACTTTTGGCAGAAAATTCTGGATAAGACAATGATAAGTATAGCAATTGTATGCTAAGTAATTACACAGAGAGAAGGTTGCTAATTGCTGTCTTACAGGAAACCAGTAGTTGAAAGCATGAAAGTTGCTTCTGAGTTTAATCAGACCTTTGTTAGAGCTACCATGGAAACAAAGGATACACTGAGAATTCATTTCCTAATAAGTGGCCTGTAAATACTCTGAATAGAGATAACTTGGTAGCTACATTTATTGGAAATGCAATCAAGACATACTAAATAGGATGAAACATGGTAAATGTGGTATCATCAGAACAGATTACAGTTGGGCTTTGTCTTTTGGTTGTCCTGGGCTGACAGCACTGAGTTATTTTCAGGCAGATACAGGGCAAGTGATTTCATAAAAATTGCTGTGTTCATCCAACACAGATCAGTCCCTTGGAAATCATCTCACCCCTGGGAATGTCAAAGTGAGTCCATATAATAAAAGATCTTTGCTGGGGTGATGCTATAATGAAGCAATCTCAGAATACTTTCACAATCTCTCTGGGTATTAACAGTATGACACCTAATTTCTCTCCATCTGGAAGCAGGTGTGCTATTAATTCTGAAATACGACAGTCACAACAGTCAACATGACTGAATGCACGAACAGCTTCTCTAAGTCTCATTTACAGGAGGGCTGTGGAGGTTACTAACAGAAATAAACTGTTGCTTACCTTTCAAAAAACAACTTATGTGTGCAAGTTTCAGTCTTTGGGATATTTAAGCTATATATACTAGGCCTCTGGCTTTACTGGGAACTGGGGATACAAAGATATGCAAAGGAAACTTCTGCTTTCTTTTCAGGAATTTGGGGCTGAATGTTGTTGACCTGTACCATTTTTGGCAGTTAAAAGTCAGTGGTTTAGAAAAGAGGTGCACTCCCATGAATGTGCCAGCACTCCACGAAGGGCTGTGCTGTCCTTCAGCCAATGCTGAGCGCCTCCTGAGCATCTTCCATCCCCACCTGCTGCACACATGCACAAACCAGATGCCTGGTATGTTCTCATGTGGTCAGAAAGCTAAACTCTAAGGAAGAGAAGCATGGCTGTCATCTCCCACTTTGGCTGGCACAGCAGTAATCCATAATTCTGGGTAGCAGGAAGGGAGAAGCTGAACACGTGGCTGGGAAAGCTGTGTGGGCAGGCAGCGAGACAAAGCTCACGTGCTGGAAACAGAGGACACCAAAACAACAGATTGGACTCTCTCTGATTCCACTGCTGGTTTTGCTTTAATTTGGATTCTTTCAGGTATTATAATAAAGTTAATTTTAAAATGTTTTTCTCAAAACTCTGAGTTTTAAAATTGTATTAACTCTCCTCATAAGTGAAATAAAACCCCAACATGCAGGTCTCCCACTAATGATTTCCATCCCTCCATTTATTTATTATCCCATTTGTAATGCAATCTGGAAGTCAGCTTCACACAGTGATCTCATCTCAGGCCCCCTTACTATGCAATCTGAACTAAACTAACTTTATATTTGTTTCTCTCCAGAGATCCTCAAATAATTTTTCTCAAGAGTTCTATACTTATCCTTGCAAACCTTTTCTGATGGTCAAAAGCAAGGATGTCGTCATATGAATTACATATTTGCCATGTTTCTCTTCAACTTCTTTTTTTGTCCTGAGTTGTAGCTTGAAATTTGTAAGCAAGCTAAATCAGATAGGAGATCAATTAACTTCTGAATAAGTCTGTTTACAGCCAGGTTAATGATTTCAAATTAACTTCTACAAGCAACCTTCACTCACATTTAGGTTTAAAATATTATTTGATTTATGATCAGTCACATAAACATTTATATGCAGTCCCACTCTAATGCATAGCACATTTAACATATTTTCCTTTCTCCTTATTCTTTGGAGAAATGCTAAACTATGAGGGCTCATTAAAAATGATTCCTCAATGATTCCTTCCCATTCCATCCTATAGCATACTCAACTCTCATAGTGCCATAGTGTAATTTTTTTTTGTCAGTTCTGGCAGGATTGCAGAGCGAGATCTTGAACGTCCTTTCAAAACCACAAAATATAAGTTACCTGTATATATTCAAATTGCCATGAGGTAAGCTGTAAAGAAACAAAATGACACCAACCTTTGTTTTGTTAGGGCTCATGCACACACCTGCCTCATGGTAAATGAGAACAAATAAATGGTGAGGTAGGTACTGAAGCTCCTAGAGCGGAGCAGCTCAGCTAAGAAAGATCTGGTACCAGCATCTCTAGGACTTAGGTTTACAGGGAATGTTCTTTCATTTCTAACTACCATATTTCAAATGACTCTCAAACCTGGCCTGGGATGATTTGTTCTGAAGTTTAATAATTTCATGTTCAGGATAATTTGTTCTGTCTTTTCCCCTTTGAACACCAGTGTGGGTAAGGTGCCTCAGAAGTTTGAGCTGTGAGAGGTGTAGTTAGGATGCATTTGTTTTGGCAGTATCTCCAAGTATCTTCTATATGAAGATGTCTTTAAAAAGAAGTGCTGAGTGCACATGGAAAATGGGCTGTTCCCTGCAGTGATGGGATCTCTGGGGCAGGGGCTAGCTCTCCAAGCATGGTGTACCAGACCAGTTTTTTCTTTCTCACCTCCACCACCTAAATTATGGAGAGGAAAAATCACCAGAAGAATGTCAGAAGGGAAGTACTTTCCCAGCTGGGAGTGCAGGTACCACAACCTCCCTACAGGCCCCTACCCTTCCTCCACGCTACCAGCTGAGAGATGTTGATTCCACAAATGGCATTTCTCAAAACACTCCATTTCTCAGCTCCCAGCTCTGTGCTCACCTGCTGCTGTGCCTTTTAAAACCTGTCCACTTAGTCCATGCAGTGCATATGCTCTCATTTGCTGGTCTTACTTCTAGGACACCATGAACCCCCAGACACAGAGGCAGCACAATTTCACTTATGCTGCTACTTCCCCCATCATTCCTGACATTTGGAAAATTCAAATTTTAGAGCTCACTGGTCTCACTTTTCTTAAGTATTACACTGTTCCAGGCAGTGCTCTGGTCATCTTCAAGGCCTATTACAAAGCTCATGAGAAACAAGAGACCTAATAACCTTGGCCCAACCCATTTGTCCCATCCTTACCTCATCAGAGGAGAATTCTGGTGCAGTAGAAATTGTAGAGACACTATCTCATTCCTAACACATCCACGTGCCTTTAAATATATTACATCACATTGCCTAGCATTTATTGTTGCTCTTTTTTTAATTTTTAAATTTTATTGATTTTTTGTGTCATCCATTCTGGTTTTAGGTGGGTTTTTATTACTGACAAGTGTGGAAACAGTAAAAGCCAGGTCTTGGCACACAATTGGGATGGAGAACTCAAGCTTCTTTCTTTGGCCTAATCTAAAGGCCACAGGGTGTCCTTTTGGAAAAATGAAGTTGGAAAGGACCTGATGTTTCAGTTCCTTGTGTGTTGATCACCCAGCTGAGGGAGGATAACATACTTGTTCTCCAGAAAGGTGCTGAAGGTCTCTGAGGAAGAGTTGCTCTCCGAACCCCACAGACCATGACTGGCTGGGAAACAATCGGGGGAGATTTATGGTGACCAAGAAAACAATTTCTGATCCCAAGGACCTGCCCAGGTGCCCAGGGACTGTGTCACCTGTCAGGGCCCCAGCAGCTGCTGCTGCTGTACTGCACTGCAGCCTTTACGTGGCAGCAGAGCCCAGCCCAGCTCCGGCACCACCTCGGCAGCCACAGGCAAGGGGCCAAGCTCCAGCAGGAGGGTCACCACAGAGCTACACTGCATTTTTCAGCACCAGATCAGTTAAGACCATTCTTCCAAAAGCAAGACAGCTGATATGATGGCATTTTATATAATGGTGGCAGAAACTTCAGGTCCTCCTATGAGGGTTTTCAATGTTAGTAAGAGCAGAATGCAGCCACTGGTACCAGCGAGCAAACAGGGCTCTAGTGACTGTATGGAGAGACAACAGGACAACAGCCTCTGAAAATCTCAGTCTTCAGCTGAGCTAGCTCATTCAGACAGCATGGCAGGAGTATGAAAGCTAGGCTATTCAGGTTACCCCCTTTCCTACTCCACCACATAATTCCTATCTCCTTACTTCAACACACCATTCCAAATCCATGGATCACTGCTTCCAAAAGTACCCGAGAAAACTAGTTTCTAAATGGCACTAAGGAAACAAAAGCTGCATGGCCAAACAAGCTGCCATGCAGCTATGTCTACATGACCACACTCCAGTCTGTGTCTGACTCTGCAGTCCCATCAGCAGACCGGGCCCGATGCTGACATCCATTCCGCATGCAGAGCCACAAGCGCTGGGCGAGGCAGCATTCCTCTGTCTGAGCTTTCCTGCCTGAAAATCCACTGGGCCAGAAAAGCCTCTTGGCAAAAGTTACTGATCCAGCCTACAGCACCATTTGGCTTCAGTGTCATCTTGAGCCCCCAGCTAATGGTATAGTACCAGCACCGGATAAGGAATGGCAGTTGCTAAGAGAAAAACATTGCCATGATCTACACTTGGCAAACCTTTCCAAATACTGTTTTTAAATGAGTAAATACTAAGAGATTTTTTTTTAAAATCAGTAGTAAACAAATCAAGGAATGCTTTTGGATTAATATAAGCTAAACTATTTGCCACATTTGTATAAAGTAAATAACCCTGCACTAATTCAGTTACTACACTTTATAGAATTTTCTATTTCTTTAGACATCTGAAAAATGATCAAAGCTGACATTTTAAAACATAGTGGTTTCAGGCTCCCTTCCTGTATAAAAAGAAACAGCCAGGAAATTTTAAACCTTTTTGGTTTTAAAGAATTTTAAATTTCAATTGTAGGCTGCATTCTAAAATCCAATTATCTTGAAACAAAAAATATCCCAGGAACATTTAGAGGAAAAAAGTGTCCACAAACTCAAGTGTCAATTTTATTTAGAATATAAAATCATAGAAAGCATGTTTTCAAAATTGTACTGCTGAAAAATTTGGTTACAACATTAATGAAATAATAATAATAATAATAAAGACTGAAGAAAACAGGTAGGGATTAAAAATGTCACAGTTTGACATTTTGCATAATACAAGAGAATAAACTGAAGGTGATATTAGTGGCAACAATGATTTTGAGTCTCCAAAGAGAGTTCATTAAACAATCTTTGCTGACATCTAAATCCACATAAAAAGCAAAGGCATGGAAGGAGAACTGGATGACTTTCAGAATCTTAGACTTCCAATCAGGAAAACCTTTCCAAGAAGACACAGAAAAGGACTTTGATCAGAGTTGGAATGGGAGATTTATTTGCAGATGTTAATTGAAATAAACTGTGCAAAAACACAAAGGAAGGGGAATGTTTTCCTAGTTGTGAATTCCTTATTGGTTAAAGAGTGTGTATTTATTTTGTTTTGGGCTTTTTCCAAGTAGATGTGCCAAATATGATAACAAGCACTCAATCTGGGTAACAGCTAGGATATAACAATCACAATGTGATCAGAGCAGAGATGCTGAAGTATTAAGCACAGCAAAACAACAAGCCAAAGAAAGACTTCTATCTGAAGCAAATCTGAATCTGAAAACGATAACCAGACTGAAATCTGACTTGCAAGTTTGCAACCTACAGTAATAATTGAGTAATTGAGAAACCAAGAAACGGACTTCTGGTAGCACAGGGGCAATACATGGAAGGGAGGACATAGTCCAGGGTTGGTTTGGTTTTTCTCAGGGTAGAATATTGCAATGTATCTTAGCAAAGATCCTCTGAAAGTAAATTTGAAGATGATCTGATAACTTTCAAAAATTGAAATGTATACTCACATTTACTTTCACTGACATTTGCTACATGTGGTTTTCTTTTGAGTGAGTGAAGATGCAGGAGTTGTTCAAACCAGTTTGCTGGAGAGCTCAGTGCCTTGCTGAGGAGTCATGCTATACAGCAGCCAAGCTAGGAATTCAAAGCCTTGCCAGAAGTCCCCAAAACACTGTCAAGCTTTTCAATTTTAACACTGAGGACATTTTCAGAGAAGCAAGATCTGAATTTATAGTATAGTCCTAACTCTCCTAAAGTGAGATTGCTGCACTAATAACAGCCTTTTACACTGAATTCCTTACTTTTCTTCTCAGAAACAAAGTTTGTGTCTTTATTATTTTTATATATATAATTACAACTTGCCCCATCCCTAAGACAGGACCTCTTGTACCATTTCACTAAACAAACACCTTCCTTTTAAGGCAGCAGGCAGCAACTGAAACCAAGAGGCAGCAGCACCAACTCAGAGCACTCCTGGGGTCTCAGAAGAGGCACACAGTGAAGATATGCAGGATGTCTCCTTTTGCCCATCCCCAAACTGACTCAACATCTTCATTTTACAAATGGCAAACCTAGCTCAAGCAGATGACTTTGGACTCACAGACAAACGCACATGTTTTTAACAGAACTGCTCTGGCGAGTCACAGCTTGGAGATTTGAGGACCATGTGTTGAACGCCCACAAATCAGACAAGTTCAGAAATAGTAATTTTTTACCTATTTAAAAACACTGGGTAGAAATCAGACCATTTATAGTGTAATGTTGGAGAAGCTTCTAGAAGTTTATATATCAAGGAATTATTATGCAGATACCACAACCATTATTCAACAAAAAATTGGCAACATCTACAGTATGAACCCAGGGTTTCTGAGGGGAGGAGGGAGTTTTAAAAATTTATCAGAATGGTCTGACATGCATGAACTTTCTCTGCCACATTTATCATTTAATTTTCCTTTAAATGGGACTGGCAAGCTCTTTGACTAATGGAATGAACTAGAGATATGTTACAAAAGGATTTCTCCACAATTTTCCAGTTGTATCAGCACAATGAGTCTGACTGCATCCAGCAAGAGGCACCTCTCAAACACAAGCCAGAGCTTCCACAGTCAAATTTACTCTCCTCAAGACCTTCCATAACCATCAGGTTCTGGCTTCTGACTCTCAGCTCACCAGAGTCTCTCCACCACAAAGGTTGGTGGGTGCTGCTGTCTATGGCTCCCTAATTCTGCAGCTGCAAGAGAGGCAGCACCAGATGAACCAGTCTGTGGCCTCAGGCTGCTATCTGAGAAGGATGCTCATAGTGCAGCAGCCCCTGAAGCTGTTCAAACAACAGCTGAGCACTCCTACCCTTCATTGTGGTAAGGTGTAGTACATGCAGTTACACCTTCAAAGAAGCTCCAGAGCTCGCTTTTCCTTTATAGAGTCACAGAATTGTTAAGGTTGGAAAAGATAACATTATTGATACCAACCATTAACCCAGTACCACTGTGTTCACTACTCAAACACATCCCCAACTGCCACATCCACATGGCTTTTGAAACTTTCAGGGATGGTCATTCCACCTCTCCCTTGGGCTGCCTGTTCCAACGGTTGACAACTCTTTTGGTGAAGAATCTTTGCCTAATATCCAATCTAAACCCCCCTGGCACAACTTGAAGCCATTTTCTCTTGTCCTATCTCTTGTTACTTGTGAAGAGAGGCTGAACCCCACCTGTCTCCAGTTTCCTTTCAGGGAGTTGTGCAGAGTGATAAGGTCTCCACAGAGCCTCCTTTTCTTCAGGGTAAATACCTCCAGCTCCCTCAGCTGCTCCTCATAAGACTTCTGCTCTGGACGTTTTGCCAGTTTCACTGCCCTTCTCTGGACATGTCCCAACACCTCAATGTCTTTCTTGTTGCGAGAAGCCATTATAAACCAGTTCTAAACCAATCACTTCCTTCAATTTGTGTTATATCTGGAGCAGTATCATGAAGAAAGTCGGATCCCATTCACTTGGAAATGAGTTATTACCCTTCTGTTCAGCTCTGAAATTAATTTTATCTTCCTTTAATCAGTGCTTCTATTTAGGGCATAATGATGTTCCCAACTTGCTGTACTGGAAATTAAGTATTTTTCTTATAGTATTACCAAACTAGAATCAGTACAGTAAAATTCAGCTGTGCCACAGAACCACAGACTGGAGTAGGTCAGCAGGAATCTCTGGAGACCGTCCAGTCCAACTCCCTGCTCTAGGCAGGGTCATCTACAGCACACTGCTTGGGGTGGCATCCAGTGGGGTTTTGAGTAGCTCCAAGAATGGAGACACCATAACTTCTCTCGGCAACCTGTGCCACTGCTCGACGTCTCTTAGAAACAAAAAAGATTTTTCTTATGCTTAAATCAAATTTTTCATATTTGAATGAGTTTGACTGCATCCAGCAAGAGGCACCTCTCAAACACAAGCCAGAGCTTCNAGCACTCCTGGGGTCTCAGAAGAGGCACACAGTGAAGATATGCAGGATGTCTCCTTTTGCCCATCCCCAAACTGACTCAACATCTTCATTTTACAAATGGCAAACCTAGCTCAAGCAGATGACTTTGGACTCACAGACAAACGCACATGTTTTTAACAGAACTGCTCTGGCGAGTCACAGCTTGGAGATTTGAGGACCATGTGTTGAACGCCCACAAATCAGACAAGTTCAGAAATAGTAATTTTTTACCTATTTAAAAACACTGGGTAGAAATCAGACCATTTATAGTGTAATGTTGGAGAAGCTTCTAGAAGTTTATATATCAAGGAATTATTATGCAGATACCACAACCATTATTCAACAAAAAATTGGCAACATCTACAGTATGAACCCAGGGTTTCTGAGGGGAGGAGGGAGTTTTAAAAATTTATCAGAATGGTCTGACATGCATGAACTTTCTCTGCCACATTTATCATTTAATTTTCCTTTAAATGGGACTGGCAAGCTCTTTGACTAATGGAATGAACTAGAGATATGTTACAAAAGGATTTCTCCACAATTTTCCAGTTGTATCAGCACAATGAGTCTGACTGCATCCAGCAAGAGGCACCTCTCAAACACAAGCCAGAGCTTCCACAGTCAAATTTACTCTCCTCAAGACCTTCCATAACCATCAGGTTCTGGCTTCTGACTCTCAGCTCACCAGAGTCTCTCCACCACAAAGGTTGGTGGGTGCTGCTGTCTATGGCTCCCTAATTCTGCAGCTGCAAGAGAGGCAGCACCAGATGAACCAGTCTGTGGCCTCAGGCTGCTATCTGAGAAGGATGCTCATAGTGCAGCAGCCCCTGAAGCTGTTCAAACAACAGCTGAGCACTCCTACCCTTCATTGTGGTAAGGTGTAGTACATGCAGTTACACCTTCAAAGAAGCTCCAGAGCTCGCTTTTCCTTTATAGAGTCACAGAATTGTTAAGGTTGGAAAAGATAACATTATTGATACCAACCATTAACCCAGTACCACTGTGTTCACTACTCAAACACATCCCCAACTGCCACATCCACATGGCTTTTGAAACTTTCAGGGATGGTCATTCCACCTCTCCCTTGGGCTGCCTGTTCCAACGGTTGACAACTCTTTTGGTGAAGAATCTTTGCCTAATATCCAATCTAAACCCCCCTGGCACAACTTGAAGCCATTTTCTCTTGTCCTATCTCTTGTTACTTGTGAAGAGAGGCTGAACCCCACCTGTCTCCAGTTTCCTTTCAGGGAGTTGTGCAGAGTGATAAGGTCTCCACAGAGCCTCCTTTTCTTCAGGGTAAATACCTCCAGCTCCCTCAGCTGCTCCTCATAAGACTTCTGCTCTGGACCTTTTGCCAGTTTCACTGCCCTTCTCTGGACATGTCCCAACACCTCAATGTCTTTCTTGTTGCGAGAAGCCATTATAAACCAGTTCTAAACCAATCACTTCCTTCAATTTGTGTTATATCTGGAGCAGTATCATGAAGAAAGTCGGATCCCATTCACTTGGAAATGAGTTATTACCCTTCTGTTCAGCTCTGAAATTAATTTTATCTTCCTTTAATCAGTGCTTCTATTTAGGGCATAATGATGTTCCCAACTTGCTGTACTGGAAATTAAGTATTTTTCTTATAGTATTACCAAACTAGAATCAGTACAGTAAAATTCAGCTGTGCCACAGAACCACAGACTGGAGTAGGTCAGCAGGAATCTCTGGAGACCGTCCAGTCCAACTCCCTGCTCTAGGCAGGGTCATCTACAGCACACTGCTTGGGGTGGCATCCAGTGGGGTTTTGAGTAGCTCCAAGAATGGAGACACCATAACTTCTCTCGGCAACCTGTGCCACTGCTCGACGTCTCTTAGAAACAAAAAAGATTTTTCTTATGCTTAAATCAAATTTTTCATATTTGAATGAGTTTGACTGCATCCAGCAAGAGGCACCTCTCAAACACAAGCCAGAGCTTCCACAGTCAAATTTACTCTCCTCAAGACCTTCCATAACCATCAGGTTCTGGCTTCTGACTCTCAGCTCACCAGAGTCTCTCCACCACAAAGGTTGGTGGGTGCTGCTGTCTATGGCTCCCTAATTCTGCAGCTGCAAGAGAGGCAGCACCAGATGAACCAGTCTGTGGCCTCAGGCTGCTATCTGAGAAGGATGCTCATAGTGCAGCAGCCCCTGAAGCTGTTCAAACAACAGCTGAGCACTCCTACCCTTCATTGTGGTAAGGTGTAGTACATGCAGTTACACCCTCAAAGGTAAGAGTAAGCAAGTTCCAGAGCTCTCCCGATCCCTCTGAATGGCATTACACGTGTGGTATATCAACTGCTCCTTCCAATTTGGTATCATCTGCCAGTGTGTGACGAGGGCACTGTCTCACCTGCAAAGTCACTAATGAAGCTATTAAGGGGTACTGAAGCTAGTTTTCACTCCCTACAGAACCCATCAGAGACTGGTGTCCGGCTGATCTTTGTGTCACTGATCACAACTCTCTGAACTCAATTTCAGCCAACTTTCAGACCACTTTGCTGTCCACTTATCTAATCCACATTTCACCAGTTTGTCAAGGAGGATGTTATGAGAGACACTGTCCATAACCTCACTACAGTCAAGGCATCCAACTTCCACTGCTCCTCCTTCAACTTCCCGGGAAGTCATCTCACTGTAGAAGGACATTAGGCTGATCAAGCATGAATTGATTAACATACTAAGAGAACTTTGTAAATCCATGCTGTCTACTCCCAATCACTGCCTTGTACTTCATATATTTAAAGAGCTTCCAGCACTATTTGCTCTACTACTTGATTAAGAGATTGAGAAGAGTCTGGCTGGCCTGTAGTTTCCCAGATCCTATTTCTTGCTGTTCCTGAAGACAGTAATGAACCTTGTTTTCTGTCAGTCTGCAGAAACCTCCCCTGATTTACATAACTTTTTGAGGAGTTGAAAGTGGACTCACATTGGTCAGTGATGCATCCCCATCATGTCCCACAGAGTTCTACTCATTCAGTTTGTTCAAATATTCCATGTCCTGATTCTCCTTCACAAAGGGTAGGTTGTCATTGCTCAAGACTTTCCCATTGGTCTCAGATGCCTTGGTTTCCAGGACTCAAATATCATCAGCACAGACAAAGGCAAAGGATACGTTATCTTGACCTTTTCCATGCCCTTTGTCACTGGGTCTCCCGCCCCATTCAGCAGTGGCACCATGTTTTCCCTACTCTTCCCTTTTTCATTAATGTGCCTGTAGAAGGCCTTTTTGCAGCCCTTCACGCTCGCTGCCAGATCCAGTTCCAGATGTATCTTGGCTTTGTAACTGCACCCCTGCACGCTCGCACGGTGTCTCTCTATTCGCACAACGGATGCTTCCCGTGTACAGCTACATGAGTTTACAACACGCTTCTTTTTTAAAAAAAGCAAGGAATAGAACAAGACATTTCAAATTTTCATTCCAGTTCTGAGGTCTTCAGTCCCACTCACCCGATCTGTAGCGCTCATCCCGTGACCCTGAGGACCTGCGACGGTGATACCGAGAGGAAGAGGACGGAGTGACAGGAGTTCGACGTTCTTGTGGCAACGCCTGGTCCACCCCTGCATTAATGAAAAAAAAAAAAAAAACAAACAGCTCATTCTGATTGAATTTTGGAAGATTTATAGTGAGGAGGAGTTCAGCATACACTAGGGGTAGAAAGTGAACATTCAGTGCCCAAAGCATGTTGTGCCAACTGGTTACACGCTACTTGCCTCTGGCCAGCTTTTCTGATGAGGTTATTTTCCTGGTTCTCTCTAAAAAAAAAAACTTTTTTCCAGGGTCATGGACAACATAGAAAGAGCAAACAGACAGTAAGCTTGGCATTTTTTATTTCCACAAACAGATGACTTTTCATAAAGTAGTATTTAGGAAATATTTTAATAAGCTAATAAAGGCAGGCACCATTGCAATGGATATTGAAACCTTCCTGCAAATTGGTTCCTAGGAAAACTTAGTGTGTATCATATAAAACCTCATCTGGTTGGATGGTGTCAGCTGGTGACAACACAATACTAACCCGTGGAAACTAGTTCCTGTGGGAAGGGAACTATAGTAATATCTATAGTCATTTTTCACGGTTAGAAAGTGAATCACTAGTCAGAAAGTAAACAATAACTGCACCAAACCAGGCTGAAAATAGTAACCTGTTCCAGCAAAACAACAAAAATAGCCTTGTAAACCTGCAGCATTTGAGTATGCTGAGCCTAAACATCCAGTATTTTAAGATTCAAACCTTTTATTAATCCTTTCCCATAGTGAATTTGCTTTTTTTTAAATAATATTTTCTTGAAAGCTTCTTAAACTACATTGGTAATATAACAGCAGCATGATATAGAAACACTTCTAGAAAATGATGTTCTTTGACAACATTCAGAGAAGAGCGAAGGCAATGACAAGCAGGAAAGTTCAAATAAACAACAGGAAAAGAAAGCAAACCTGCACCTGTAAGAGTGGCATGATGTGGTGCCCTGCTCTCTTCCAGAGAGGAACCCGAGCAGTCAAGCCCAGCTGATGCATTCAGATTGCAGCTAACAAAGCACAGAGCCTTGGGCATGTGATGCACAGGGGTAAAAAACCAGGAGTACCTGACAAAATTAAATTGATTATTTCCTATGATTTTTGCCTTTAAGAAGTAGTTACACACTATGTGTAACTGTAACAACAGAAATAAAACTGGCCCCTTGCACTTAGGGCTCAAATGTAGGACTAATAACTTGAAATTGGATTCAACAAAACAATGCTGGGAAATATGCTCATGTTTTTCAATTAAAACATAATGTAAAAACTCTCCACTACTATTTCTGCCAGTTCAATGCCAGCTTATTGGAGAGGGATAAGAGTTTACATTTGTGGAAACAAGAATTTTTATGCAGACTATAGACCAGTCGAAAATCCTGTGATTACTTCAATCAGTCGCAGTTGGGTTTCAATGGACTCTTTAAAAAGCATATTGTGAAAAAAGTTGGCATTGTATGCTTATTTCTTTGTGAAAATAAACTGCACTCAGAATCCAGCTTCTCTCTTAAATCTTTGGATTATCAGCAATGTCAAATCTGCTTTGATTTTGTGGAGGAGTGTCTGGTTGGCTAAAAAACATGCTTGGAGTAAAATCTCATAGGCGCCTAAAAGACAGAATGAATCCATAAATTTTCCTCTACTCAGATTGTGATTAATAATTCACTCTCTTAAATCAAATAAAATGTCTTCATTTAACTCCTCTGTATCCACACTATAGTACTGCATAATTTCACTTGCTCTCACTTCCCTTAATATTCTCTCAGTCAGGTGAACCTGACTTCTAAATCACTGAAATAATCAAAAGGGGTACTTTCTCCTCACTTTCATATATCAAAATAAAGACTTTGCCCTCCCTTTTATATTCAGAATTTTTCCTTCTTTATTTAGTCACCCTAAAAGGGAGAAATGCACAGTTAATAATAAAACTAATTTTCACTGAATTTTTTCCAAAAATTATGTTTCAGTCTGTATGAGATGTTAAGCACCATTACTCATCTCAGTCCTTATCTACATGGTCAGGAATGAAATAATTTATGGAAATCACATATATTCACAAAAATCCTGAAAAACCACACCCAAAAATTCTACACCTAATGCTGATGCTGTGTGACAGAGGTTTTGCCAAGAAAACAGTGCCACATTTCCCATGGCAAGTGACTTGTGTAGGGCAATGGCATGTGGAGAAAAACAAAGATAATTGAGATGTTGCCACTGCAGTAAAACATCATGATTATACAGAAAAAGGGGATTAACTGCATCTTCCAAACAACAGAACCACATGCAATAGGCTTTAGAAACATCTAGGGGAAATTAAATTGTGAGGAAAAGCATCAGTTTCAGAGGTACACAACTGCTGTAGGAGAGAGCTCTTCCAGGTAGACGTGAAAGGCATTGGTCAAAATACATTCAAGCCTGTGGCTTCCTTCTCCTGGCTTAGTGACTGTGAGACACCTCAAGTATCTCAGTCCCTTTTCTTCAGCTGTGGGCAGTACACAAAGATCTTTTTCCAAGTGTAAAATAATCAGTGCACATAAGCTGACACTCACTGACCCCGCCATGGCAGAAGACAGCAGGACACCCAACTGGCCAGGCAGCACTGCTGCCCACAGCATTCCCTGACATTGCCATTGCTCCAGTTCACTATGGAGATTGTGCTTTTACTACAGGCACATTAAGTGCCTCATCTAATCTTAAAACCGAGACACTTTAGAAAGTTTTAGTTCCTTCTACTTTGTATACATGTTTGTTCTTTTAAGTAAGTCAGTTCTGACCCAATGGGCAACATGAAGTTTCTTCATATAGTGAGGAAAGAGGGAGCCCCAACTCATTCTGCACCAGTAATCATTTAAGGCTATAGAAAACTAAATCAGAATATCAAAATGTCTTATGAGATCTGGGGGATCATTTGACGGCCTTACTTCCCACTTGCCCATATATATAAACAGTGAATAAACCTCTACCCAAGAGTGGAGCAGGACATGTGAACTGATAAACACCAATTAAGATAAGGAAGTTAATTGTGTGCTAAAATACAAGGAGAAGCTCTGCATCAGCCAACTGTGGGAACACTTCTTTGTATTATATTCCTCTAGTATGAAAAAACAGAAAGCACTGCCATACTTTGGGGAGACAGCAAAGAACTGGACGATGACGACAGTTCTCTACTGAAGGGGCTGGAGCAGGAATTAGCTGGATTGCCTGGACTCACATCTTGGCTTCCTGTGCACCCGCTGGCTCCCATGGCACCAGTAATGGTGTGAGACAAAGGACACAATAGCAAGAACATACACACTGCCATTCCTGAGCGATGGGTAGGAGTAAAAGCCATGCAGAATAATGAGTACCATGAAATCAGTGAAGTGTTGCCACAAATAACAAAGTGGTGTTAACAGCCAAATTTTTCATCTCCATGAAGGCTCTAGCAGTATAGTGCAGTAACAAGAATTATTTTTTTTTTTCACTTCTACTTCTGAACATAACTAAACCCAAAAAATTGATAGCTTTCACAGCCAGCACAAGGGTCTGTGAGTTAAGTGCTAATGCTTGTTCAAGTGCAGCTTCGCCAGACACGTTTGTGAACCGCCGGCGTAATGGCTTGAGAATCCATACTTGGATCGATTCCTAAATTTAAGGAGGTAGCAAAGCAATGAATGGCCCTCCTAAGAGAAAGGACAGCATCATGCCAGTGCCCTGTGCACAGACACATTCACAGTCACTGTCAAAGTGGCATAATTCTTAATAACGCCATAGTCTACTCTACCCTAGCAGCTGAAGCAGGACTTCACCAGGTAAGCGTGATGAGCACTAGTGATTGACTCTTTGCAAGCCATGACGAATTTCAGGAAAATATATATGCCTGGAACACAGTTATTTTATATGAGAGGCTTAGAAATCTGTGCTTCGTGGTCATCACAATACACACAGGCATCAGCAGGTGCACTGGAACAAACAGACATGTTCCTAATACAAGCTAAAGCTCCTAAGACACTTATATTTAGGTGTCTACAAGAAGGTGCTTAAGCTAAGCTCCATTATGAAAAGCAGAGACCTAGACCAGAAGCCAGGATTCTAAACAAAGGAGTCAAATTTCTTTGCAGATGTTGTGGACTGTGATACCCAGCTTGACCAGAATGACATTGTCCCCTTGAAGTCCTGTTTTACGTGTGCTTGCTCTGTGCAGATGTCTTTGGTACCTAGGAAGTCCTGAACAGTATCAGACACCCATCTTCAGACAACTTCGTAAGTCCAGTGAAGCCTTGAGAGCTGTGCAAGTGGTCAGTGGAGGTATCTGCTTTGGAATGAACTGAAAAGCTCTTTGGGTTTCATCAACTGAATTAACTATATCTCTTCACATAAGAATGGAAGCATAATATATAAGGTTCATAGGCAGGCAACTTAATGCAGATATATCAATCCACAAATCCTAATCTGAAAGCTGGATCCTGTCTTGGCTGCATTTAGCTAAAAATCCAAGAACCTCAGTAAAGCTATTTAAGAAATACCACTGCAAGCTGGATAGCTTTATTTTTAAGTGCATGGAAGGCACAAATCTGTCAGCTGGAAGCAGGTTTCACCTCCTTTTAAAATTTTTTCCCCCTTCACCTTCTTGTTCCTCCTTTCTTTATTACTTCTTTTTGTAGCTAAATTGTAACACTATGTGCTGATAACATGGCAATAGCTGCACTGCCCTCTCCAACAGAGGACAATTACTTCCTTAATGACAGCTGACAAGCTGCTCTGATGTATCTCTTATTCCTATGTCTGTGCCAAATTTTTGAATCTAAAAATATTTCAAAGCTGAAATATCTAACTGACAAGAAATAGAAGGCATTCTTAGACATGGCTACATTTATTGTTCTAAAAGTAACTTACAATGTGCACCCCCAGGAGAGAGAGCTGTAGGATAAACCAAACAGCTCCAGGGCCAGTGGGAAGGAAGGCACACAGTGCTTGCAGTGCAGTTTTAAGAAACAGTATTTACCTTCCCTTCACAGTATTTCCTGAGCTTCTATTCAATGGCTGATGGCTCAGCTTTAAAAGCACAGCCAGGTATGAATACACAGTGTATTTTGTAAACATGCTAAATGTCACACCATCCCCATGGAACTCGTTACTTAGTGTGGCATTTCACTCTTCCCATCAAATGTACAACTAAGTAATAAATTCACTGGACAGGTTGAGGGAGATTTAAGATGCAATACTTCTAACCAAAGACATTCAGGAAAATGGAGACACGTTCTGCTAGATAAATCTGGAAAAATGTATTTTCTGATTAATTTGTTTAATTAAAAGTTTTCCTTCTCAGTGAGTTTACTCTTGGTCTGACTTAAAACAAAGCACATACTTCAAATTTTCTTTCCTTATTACAATTTCAATTTTGTCTTCCAGCATTTCCTTGAAAGGTTTAGCTTTCAATTCAAGCTTAGTATGGATATCACAGGCTTCTTCTTTTTTTCTCTCCTTTATCCCAGTGATGGTGGACATCACTTTACAGCTTCAGAGCATATGTGATGTTTGATTTCCATTTTCCTTTAGACAGCTCCAGTGTCCCATTTGAAGATTCTTTCTGGAGAATATGTAAAAGAAGACTACCTATTCACAAAGGAAACATATTCACCAATAGGCTGGTAAAATCACACCGCAGACAAATTCAGGCAGCATTGTGAATTTCAGCAGGTTCTCATTTTGACAGTGGCACCCAGCTCTTCAAACACCTCCACAGGCTCCACCTCCTCTGCTCCAGCACTGGTTAAGCTTTAAGACCCTCAAGAGGTTTTTTCTTTCTACCCTCTATCGTTCACCTCTGACTGAATATCTTTCCTCATCCATTTGTCAGATTTTAGACCAACACTTTCATGTTTCCTCCTATGTTCTGCTGATGGCCTCCAGGAATATCAACAGGTATTTCCTTGTAAATCTTCAAATTCTTTGAAAAACACACCAACTCTGATGTGTACTAAAAATATCCTCCCCCCAAGAAACATCACACCAAGTGCTGAAACCACTGCCTGCATTACTAACTGAATTCATCATATACTCATTAGTGAAAAGTGAAGGAAGGTATTTTTTGCTCTGTGTTTGAACATGGTTTAATATTATGAGGTCTTGGTACAGGATAGAAAAGAGAGATGCCATAAAAAAACCAAAGAATTATAAAATGGTAACTGGACTCAGTCATGGTGGCAAAACCAAAACAGTAACCATCTTATTTAAGTGATGGCCCAAGGGGTACTTCTCAGAGGCTTTCAGTACCTTCATTTTTATCCAAACTAAGCTCTGAAGGCATCCACCAATTCAAAACCAAACCGTTTTAAGCCCAAGACTTACTAGGCATTTGTCTGTGTGCTATAGTTTCTGATCTGTGAAACATCTGTCGCACTGTTTCAGGGATGTGCCCATGCGTTGTGCGATGCACGTGCCTTTCAACGAGATCCATGTTCTCAACACACATACACGCCCTGAAATGCCCCATCATGGTTACCCCTTGGTAAGATCTTTGAGAATTAGGAAGGCAATAGGAATACTTGCCAGTATTAATAAAATGAATACATGAGAGTATATTTCAGAATCAAATTTGGTTTAAATATTTCCTTGCAATCTTTGCAATCCAAATAACGTTGCAATACAAATAATGTCTGTGGAAGAAAAATGAAATTGTAATCACCAAGTTTACTTGGAGTGCCTTAGCAGCAGGAACAGTTGAAAGCAAAGGCATGCACACATACACATAGAAAGTATGCAAATGTATGCACAGAGAACAGATATATATTAGCATATGTGTCATGCTAATAACAGAGGCTATGGAAATCGGTTCCTGTAATTCTACAGAAAATTGCTTTTTTGTAAGGCAAAGGGATATTCTACACAAATGTATTATCTTCTCTGCCCTGCATAGCTTGAAATGTTCCCAGGCTGGTGCTGTTGGGGACTCCAGCAGCAGGAGGTGCAGGGATCAGTCTCTAGGCATGTGAAAGGAGCAGCAGGTGCCTTTTAAGCACCACATCTCACAGATTTATTAACCATAATGAATAAAGCACTGATGACTGGTCCACATGGTTACACTACAAATAGAGCTACACTGGTGGTACCAGTGATGGGAAATTACAGAAAGCAATCCAGTGGAGACACAGCACTTGATTAAGAGAGAATGAACCACCCATGTCTGAACTGTTAGAAGCAATGCTTAATTGATAACAACATTGTCTCTGTTCTGTGAATGAATAATCAAATTTCCTGGCAAAACACTGGAAGCAAATTGGGTAAAACCACAGCTTATGGGGAATACAGGTAATTCAGGGTTTTCTTCTTTTAGGGAGGGTTTCTCTTTATAGTGTGCATGCACACACATTATCTTACACAGAACTGAATGATCAAATCAAGATAAAATTCAGAAAGTTATTCTGAAATAAATCCCTGTTTAAGTGCTTACTTCAGCTCTTGGCTGTCATGGCTTCTCTACAGAGGCAATAGGAGAAAGGTCACCACACAAGAAGGACTGGGATATAAGTACAGATATAAAAGTCTGGATTCACTATTATTTTTGGATGTCTGACACGGGCACACTAAGGAAAAAAAACCTGCTCTGCACACATAACATCTCCAGCTACAAACTGACATCCTGAGAAAGCATCTTGAGGAAACAAAGCTGTACTTTTGTCTCCCTGACTTAAAGCAGGTGGGGATTTAATGGGTAAGAAAAAGGGGGCTCCCTCCATCCCTTCTCCCATTAACACTGCCAAATGCAGCATATCCATTCCGGATTTCTGGATGTTCGACAGGCTGGAACAGTACAAATGTCCTTTGCATATGTGCAGTCTGTGCAGCATCTGGATGTGTCAGACCTGCTGTGCATGCTCTGCGGAGTCAGCCTGCAGATGTGCAGCGGATCTGGTATATCCCCTGTGTGTCACTGCATGTTTGCTGTACAGCATGTGACAATACGCTCTGGGATTGTCCTGTCAGAAACAGGAAGCCTAAGAGCCAGCTTCTACATCACCTGGAGAATTTCCCTGGCTTTACCTTTCATTAATCCCACTCCTGAAATGTAACAGCTCTCCCTTTCTAAAATGACAGGATCCCAATAAGCATGACAAAAAGATGGAATATGTATGTCTATTCATATATGTCTACAGTCCTTTTACTGGTTACATTTATCACATGGTTTAATATCACTAATACTGTTAATCTTGAAGTTGCAATTTACATTAAGTCCTTCCCATTTTGCAAAAATCTCAGGCAGAGGAAGTTAACCATGTCAGACTGAGGGAACCTGACCTAGAGCAGCCCTGTGTAAGAGAAGAAATACAAACACAGTCAGAATCCAGTACAGGTCTCCTCCATAGAATTGTAGCAAATTGGTTTGAAAATGAGTGAAGAAGGTTTTCTGAAATAGATAATCTTTTTACAGGTATGTCTTGTTCTGGCAGAACTGCAAATCTTATGTTCCCTCCAGCCATTTCTTAAAACATGTCTGGACAGCCTGTGTGAGTGCAGACAAGCACGCAGGCTAGAGTGTGATGTCCTCCATGTGCCCACATGGTTGGCAAGAGAAAATCTGGCGTCTTGAGGGGCTGTGGATCCTCTGCAGCCTTGCTACAAATGCAGGGATAAAGCAGAATGCCTGCCACCAGCCACAGGTCCTGCCAGAGGGATGGGTGCCTGGGAAGGCCACAGTTCTACAGGCATGGCTGGAGTCATGTCTTGCCTTGCAGAGATGTAACTCTGCGAGGTGTTCTTCCTTCAGCCTGCTCTACCAGCCTGATGTCTGTTCCTGGAAGTCAGTCTGCTTCTGAATGGCTTGGATGTGAGCAGAGCTCAGGCAGAGATCTCTACTTGAAAATAGCATAGAACTATGGGTGCTTAGCATCTGGTAAGCTTGGGCCTGTTTAGATCTCTGTAAAAAAGCAGTGCCAAAAAGGGAATTAGAAACACATGCATTCCTGTGTTTCACCAGTTTATTGTATGCAACCTCCTACAAAGTATCCATGGTATGGAAGCTAGAGAAGTGTTAATTTGTTCAAAGGTTACTGAGAAGAGCTATTCCTTCTCCCTTCCCGTCACTTCACTCTTAGGCAAAGTCAGCAATGGCCTTCCAGATGTCATCCTTTGGTTGTCCTGCCTTGCAACTGGCAGCCCCATGTCCATCCTACTGATGTAGGCGTCTACCAGAGGCTTCCAGCTGAGGCACAGTTATATACAGATACGGACTGGAAAAGATACATTCATCGTGCTCACCAAAACGAAAATAAAAGAGAGGCCGGTTTCCTGCTGTGCTGGCTGCTCTCTCTCTAGCGGCCGCTTCCCGGATGTCACAGACACCAATGTTGGCAGTGCGGAGCATTCTTCTGGCAGCTCCTTCACTGTGTTGCAGTCTACACCGTACCGCGGCAGCTCCATTCGCTGCTGTAACAAGTTGAAAAAAACTAATTAATTCACGTCTAGTTTTTTTACATTTGTTACAGCAACGAGTGGAGCTGCTGCCCCCATGCAGTAGAGCACACACGCACACGCACGCACAGACACCACAGGACACCCACGGAGCCAACGCGGGTCGATGTTCCACTCTGCCAACATGGGCGTTGGAATGTTAGCAAAGGTGCAGCGGGAGGACTGGATGTCCCAGCAGACGGGAAATGCCTTTGGATTTCCTTTAGTTTGTTGAACGCAGTCACAGAATGCAAATTCCTACCCTTTTCCAACGCCTCCCATCCCAGCAGAAGTCATGTCCGTTTTCATACTGGTTTAAAATATCTCTAAAGCCTCTATTCCCTTATAATACCAAGATCCAAGTCCGTCAAACCCTAAAAATTCTTGCAAAACCCATCAAAACAGGTAACAAAAAAAATTCTTTTTAAAAAAGGCTAATTGGTCCTGTATGTGGTTGTTGAGATATTAACAGAGGCTTACAAAAGGCAGCATCTGTTTTGTCATCCTCCTTCTTCTTGGAAAGGATTCATCTCCCCCTTTCTAGTGAGCAGGCACTTAAAGTCATTCAGATGAATAAGGTCTTAGAAGGATTATATCAAATCAAACCTTTTCAAGTTTTGTCCACAACAAAACAAACAAAAAGTACAAAGACAGCAAAAGACCCAAGCACAAATAGTATCCATTTATGGAGGAAAATACTTTAATACAGCAGAAGCAGTGTCTTCCACTATAATAAAATAACCCATTTAGCCATCAGCTAAATGATTGGGCTTAATATATGTACATGAAAACAGCGGGCAATATTTCAATACTTTTTTTCCTTGATCCTATTACCTTCACTTATCCATATTCCACATTCTTTGTGAGGGATTCTCCAGCAACTGGCTGAGCAAAGAATGTTCATTCCATTTTGTCCCATCTTTAAAACAGCTCTAAGTCAGCTACATTCTCAGTCACAACCTCTTCAAATTATTGAATGGACCTCACCAGAGGAGTGGCTTACAGAGGTCCCTCTGCTTCTCTTTACACTGCAAAACTTAGGTATCACAGTAGAGACCTTGAAAGGTAAATCTGTGAGGGTTCTCCATGTTCTCTCTTTCATCATTACACGCATATGAACCCCCAGCAGTTTCAGCCATGGGTACAGTTTGATCAGAAGGCTGTGGGCTTTCTGGAGAAACAGCTCTATTTGCTTGTGTGAAGAAAGGAGAGTAACAACTAAAAAAAATAAACAGATTATGGTACCAACTGTGCTGCTGCACTGAGGATTACTGTGAGGCTCTCCATAACCCAGCAAAATCTTACCAGGTCTCATGAGAACCAGCTGCAAAGACTATTGTATGTCTGATAGACCAATAAATACACAGAAATTTCATATACTGCACCTCTGATATGGTAATTCTGCTGATTTGATTTGCTTCATTTTCTAATGGCACCCAATGGTTCAAGAATGTCACAGACACCCTCAAACCAGGCTGCATCCCTTCAGAAAACAGAGGTGACTGTAACACTGATCTCTTTTGTGGAGTTCCCACCAGTGGAGCAGACCAAGTGAAATCCAAAGGCACAAAATCGGCATTCTGCTACGGAGCTAGATAATAGATATGTAAACCTGACGAAGAGAGAACAAGGCAGTGCCTTCACACATCAGCAGTTTAAATAAAACCCCATCAAATCCACTAAAAAGGAAGGACTTTGTAAAAGAAGGAGAAACTAGTGCCGAGGTCTGCAACAAAAACAAGGCTCAGAGAACAGCAAAGCCTAAGTGGAGCCTCTGTAAGGTCAGTGAGACCAGGAATGCACGGCCACACTCCTCTGAGACCAAGACAGAAGAGAGGTCTACACCAGAATGTATAACTACACATTGAACTTCATCCAGCGCTTCCTCACAAGTGTAAAAGAAGAACTCTGGAAAGTTCTTATACATATATATGAAATAAATTCAATGAAGCAATACATTATTAACTTTAGTTTGAAGGTACTTTTACACCTTTAAGGCAAGTGCACGCAGCCCATCCCTTAATAACTAAAACCAGGTATGTGTAAAAAGTCAGCTGCCCACACGCCTTAGGACAAGCTGAATTCTAAAGATATTGATGGTCTCTCTAGTGTCTTCAAAACTGAGACTCAGACAGAAAACACAGAAATGGAGGAAGTTACAAAGATCCAAGGTTCTCTTCCACTCTTGCATACTTCTGTTCAGAAACTTTCACATGGCTGAGATGTTAATGAGTTAGGACATCACATTTTCCTTTGGATTCTTGCATTCCTTCCAACAAACAATGCCTCTCTAACAAGCCTAGGCTGATTTAATTTTCCAGACATGATCGCCAAACCCACACCAATGTATGTAAAAAATGTACACACACATCAAAGCAGACATATATATAAAAATATACATTAAATGGATGGAATAAGCTTATTCTGCATAACAATAGCTTTGTTTCTGCCACATATATTTCTTCAGAGATGCAGATTCCTACAGTGGCAACTATCAGTACACTTGACATCTTCATACATCACAAGCACAGATACACATACCGGGAGGCTGTGGCAGGTAGGCCCCAATTAATTTTGATCTCTTCTTTTCATATCCCTTCTGTGTGATGTCACCTGCCAAGAAAAGAAAATGAAAATCAATAAGATGTGGATAAAGACAGTGTCTAGCTGCTTAACGGCAGCACCATCAGCTTAGCCACCATGGCAGTGTTTGTCTGTCCTGACAATTAGAATGAAAAAATGAAAAGAACGGAATGATCATTCTATCCATAAAAAATTCAATCTAGGCCAGAGCCATTCTGGCAAGAAAACACCCAGCCTTGACTTATTTCAGCACCAAAGTCCAGCAGCACAGAGTTTTAAAACCATTTTGATGTGCTGCACACAAGCTTTCAAAAGCTGCAATGACCTTCATTAAGTTAATAAACAATGGATTATATAGAATACATGGGCTTGTAGTGGCTGGCAAAACACATTGCTGATTAGCATTTTCTATCATTAATGGAATTTTTCTAATCAAGCTTGTAAGGCACAAAAGACTTGAAACTATTGCTATATCATTTCTGCAATATAAATGTTTTAGCTGATTTTTGAGCAGTACTGAGGAACAAAACCAAAACAAAACAGATCTACAACAGATCCACTGGAAAATAAAGACTCTTTGTCGGGCTTCCCATTTAAGTATAAAAAAAAAAAATTTGGAGACAAACGTCCGTATTTCCTAAATTCAATTAAAGTGACACTTCACTGCATCTCAAGCTTCCCCAGGTAATCTATGGTTTTCTAACACAAAGGTTAAAAAAACATTTCTCTGTAAAAGTTTTCCAACAAAAAATGATGCACAATTAGTCATGTTGAACAAAACATATAGTCTTCTTACATTTCAGGAGAAATTTGGCACCAAAGGAGAGATAGAGTCCTGACTCTGGAGCTAAATATTGAATTTAATACATGCATATATGCTTGTGTTCAATGTAAGCTACTCCAGAAACTAAAAAGAGGGTTAGCTTTTACAATTCAAAGATTTTTTAAATAACACCATATTCCCTGCCCTTTCAGTAGGCCTTTCTGTTATTGTGAGACTCATCACGCAGCAAAAGCTCACTTGCAACATTGGACTTGTATATCAGTAAAGGGCTTAGGAGGATGGAAACCACAAAAAGAAGAGGAGCTTTGACTGTAGGGTCCAGCTGGACATGGCAACATGAGCCTGTTTTTGCTCTTCCATCCCTGTGCTCAACCTTTACCTAAGGACACCGTTTGCCAAGGTGTCACTCACACAAAGTGTCAGCCAACAACACACTCATTTCAATCCCAGCTGCTCTGGCAAATGGGTGCTAAATTAGCACCAATGTCTGCTGGTCTGAAATCAATAACTACATAAAAACATCTTTAATTGCTATGCCTTGCTGAAACACCTTTTCTTGGGAATGGTTCCAGTAAGCAATAAGGAGGCAAAATTCTACAAATCTCTTAGCCAGTGTCCTAAGCCAACCTCTCGTCCCTGCTTCAAAAACAGTCCTTAAAGTAACACCTACACTCTTCACTACTGTATCTCAAACTGCTCTACAAAAGAAGTCGGCTAAAATATCCATGTTTTTAAATGAGGAGAGTGAGGCCGGAGCACTTCAAATGATAACATTCCCATATTTACGCAGGGAAGAAGTGGCAGACTTGGCAAGAGGTCCTAAGCCTTTAAAGTTCAAACCCACTGACTTTTCAAGCACATTTCTTCCCATTTTGAACACTATTGGCATGTGTTCAAGCTAGTGAAACAAGCTCTCTCTCCATTGTAATCATCAGCTTCTCACAAACCAGAGAGTAACAATAGATACCACTTCATTAAAATGTTTTAATGAAAAAATGTGTTTGCTTTTATTTGAAAATTATAAAATGTGAACAAATTTTTCTTTCAAACTGTCACTAAACAAATTTCTGTTGACTTCCTGTGCTCATCAACACCAAAGTTTCATACATTCCAGACACAGCCTGAGTAAAAATTTTGTTTTCTTATTTTACTGTTGGTCTTCTGGGAGAACAGAGGTACCCTGTGGAGAACCACAGCTCCTCTGTGGTATCTGCAAGCTGGCAATGCCATTTTAGATATGAAACTATTAACAATGGGTGCTTGAGTACTGGTTACTCTTCCACTCACATGGTAGTACACACACATGCAAATCAATACCTCAAGCTATACATTCCAGACATGCTTATGCAAGCTGCACCCACTCCTGCCCTAAAGTTTCTTCCACTAGTTTATAAACCTATATTGTCTTAGTGGAATGAAATGACAGGAACCAGTTATTTCTTTGACACTAAAGTGGGAAAGATAAAAATCTAGTGTTATCTCTTGGCAGTAATAATCTTTCATTTAAATTGGTATCCAGACTCACTCTTTTGAAGTTCACCATTGAAGAATTACTCTGAGCAGAAACAATAGTGACTCCTTCCCCAGCCACTGACTGGAGTCACTGACATGGAGTCCCACTGACTCCACCAAAAAAAATCACCTATAAAATGAGTTTTTGAGACAATTTATTATGAAAATATTTCAGTTTCCAGGAGCAAACAGCAAATCAATTTGGAATTATTACCAAATTTTCTATAATCATGTCCATCATTTGCCAAGCCAGCAACCATAAAAAACATGCAAAAGTAAAATATAAAATCTCCACAATTTTCATTGTAGCATCACTTTCACCATTTTGAGGTGGAAGGAAGTCAAGTGTATCACATACTCTGGGGAAGTACTATGTTTTATTTATCAGGATTAATGCTATTCATCTTCATTTGTGTTTTTTCAGGTAGACTGATTATACACAATAGCTCATTAACCATTAAAATATTATTATGACATATGTAAAACTATTGCATTTCAAAGCTATGTTGAACTCACTGTGTAAGCTCTAAAGATATACTAAGCACAGCTCACCAAAGGTTAGGTGAGCTTAAACTCTGTTCTTATCATAAATCACCATTCACTCAGTTTTCTCAACACAATACTAAGAGACCTTTGGACGATGTCCTTCCTTCCTTTGCAAATGAATGTGATAATTTTCTATCTATCATCTGAGGAGCAAACCCCTTTCCAGTTAGGTTCACCTAGCTCAAGTTCTTCCACGGTGCAATACTGCATTTAGTCTTGGCTTTTTCAGAGTACCAACAGGATAACAGGAACTATATCTTCTAGCCCTGGGAAAAAAAGATTTATGGTACCTTTCTGTTTTTAACTAACTCCTGAAAAGCCAGCAGACACCAGAAGGAGGGGAAAGGGTCTCACCCCCAATGTCCTTTGAGCAGACAGAATGTGTTGGGTTTTCTACCCACTCTCCAAAGCCTCTGCAAATTTACATCTCCTTGCACAGGGGACAAGGCTGGCAAAGGGTTTAAGGAAAAGGCCAGGGCATGGATGAATGGATGACAAGACTCCAGCACTAAGGATGCACAGGAGCAGAAGGAGCACATGGCTGCAGGGCACTCTGAGGATGGGTGTCCCTGGGACAAGATACCATCACATAATGCTACACAGCTGAAAGGTGGCATCTCCATTCAGCAGCTCCCTGCAGGCCTCTGTGCTACCTGCCTGTCTTCTGCTGTGGCTCTCGCCCCATCCCCTTGGCCTTGGCTCTGCTCCCAAGTGCTCTGTCCTACTCTGCTACTTCTCAGCTTCATCCCACAGCTGGTTCCCAGCCCCTGCCCTCCTTCTCACTCCCTTCCTGCCAGGCTGCATTCACTTCACTGCACCCAAGGATCTCAGCCTCCCGTTTGCATCAGCACTCCAGGTTTTTATTCCCCTGGACACGTTGTTCTTTTCTTCCTGACCTCCACTGGTGATCTGTCAGGTTTCCACCATGGGAGGCCACAGGTGTATTCCCTGGGGGGTCTTGTGCCCAAGGGCCAGCAAGGGAGAGCAAAGCACAAGCCTGAAAGACCTGAACGCACCAACAGTGAGCAAATGCTACCCTGCTTTTTGCCATATTGGCAGTCCGAGTGCTGCTGAACAACAGGCTTGCAGTACACTGACCCTCTTTCACCAAAACAAGTTCATTTCTATTGAAATAAATCTTGGAGAGTCTCTCCAGGCACAAGAGGGAAAACGCCACGTTTGCAATGAAAAGGACAGCACGAATGAAAGACCAGCCACCTCTCCAAGGAGGAAGGTTGCCCAGTTGAGCAGAGTACAGGACCAGGGCTCAGGCAGTCTGTAATCCCACTGCCATCTCTATTATTTGTGATTTGTGCCCGTTTCTGCTGCTCCCCCAGCTGCAGATGGCAATGCTCTCTGACACCAGCGCCCGCAGACAACAAGTCTTCCGTAGCTATATTTAGCAGAGCCGTGCCAGAGTGTAAGTTCATTCGACTATGCTCATCACAACTGTTACTGTTTGCATTAGACCCCCTGTTTCCTTTGAAAATTTACTGGGTTTTCCTCTTTCCTTCCAAAGTGTTGGATTTCTGCCTCGTTACAGAGACAAAGGCCTAAAGCTGGGGCAGGCGGGTCAGAGCAACGTAACTACAGCACAAACCCTTCACGAGCAAGAAAGGAACCCAGGTAATAGAGAAAGAACCCCTGGGGATACTCCACATTGGGCAAGACACTTTGAGGAGCAAGAAATGCCTCTAAATGTTGAAGTCGTTCCCATTATCCTATCCCCTTTCTGGGCCTCTCCGTGAGTCAGCTCCATCCATTTATATGTCATGTCCTACACTGAATCACATCTTAAAGCAAAAATGAAAAGGCACATTTTGTAATCAGCAAATTATTGACTTAGTGTTTTGTTGAAGGGAAGGTTATTAAATGTGAAAATATTTCCACATGAAAATATCTGTGCATTTCCACCCTTCTTTAAAGCATTTGCACTTTCAAAACTGAGAGTGGTTAGAAACAGTAGTACCACAGAAAAATAAGCTGCTGTGCTGCTTTCACCAAAGTAAAATTCTCAGAGTTTATATAATACAAAAGTTTCATTTTCAACTGAAATACCTATGAGCTGATCTATTATCACTTCTGAAAACAAACATGTGCAGTCCTGAAGAATTGCTACCATGATATATGAAGTAAATTTATTCAAAATTATTGGATTACACAGGCAAGGAAAAAGAAATAACAAAACCCAATACAAGCTAAATTTCACCACATTTTTATTTTTTCCTGGAAGATGCCAAAAATTCTTACTGATCTCAGCCTTTCATGACACAGCATAGGTAAATAGCTCACGACAAAATCAGGGACCAAAATCACTTTGTTAAGTGCAGGGAAAACTCAATTTTATACTCCGTGATCTCGAAGCCTGACTGATGCTGCTGTTTTCACTACACATACATGTTTTCAAAATGAAATTTCAGGCTGGGACTTTGAATTAGTTTAAGGCACTTATGGAAAAATCCACCACGGGAAATAATGCAATCAATAACTCCTCTCAAGCACAAACTAACACAAAGCTCGCCAGTGAGTGTCTTTCCTTTGCCCATGATTTTCTGCCCTCTAAAGATTCAATTTTCTGTACGACTTGTTTATTGCTGATGACTCAAATTCAGTGTCAGCATCTTGGCAAGAGGGATTTGAATGAAACAAAGCTCCTCATAAAGAGGACTGTGAGTCATTTACTTCTCCCACTCATGATGCAGACAGTCTCCCTGTCTGGTCTCCCAAAAATATGCCAAGAGACAAAAGATTTCATTTTGGAGGGTGCAAGTACAGAGATACCAGAACTCCACAAATATATCATGTAACACAAGAACACAAAAATATGTATCAGGAGTAATTTTCTTTTCCAATGTCTTTTAAAAATGATGTCTAACTACAGCAGCAGCTTAGAAAACTGCTCAGAAGTTAGACTCCTAGGATGAAGAAACAAATGGCAAACTATGGCAGTGGGCAGAAAAATGAATGGGATCCCACACTTTCACTGCAACCAGTGCCATAAATTACAGAACTGCTCAAGTTCCTTTAAGGAGATTATGCTGTAGCTTAAAGGTTTAAATTTTTTTTTAAAGGTGGTAATTTCACCCACCTATATATGAATTCCCTTTTTCTCCCAAGGGTACGTTTTGTTCCTGTTTGTTGCAAGCAAAACAGAAAATGACTGAATTTCAGTGAAAGATAAGGAAGAGTGCTCCATGTGTACTTACAATGTGAAGCTTATGTTTCCTAAAGAGGGTTCTAATTCAGGAGAAAATATTTAAACAGATTATTCTATTAACAGGGAGGTAAACTATTTTAACAGGGATGAAATAAGAGATTCAAGGTCTTCTGAATTTTGAAAGTATTCCTGTTCAAAATAAATACTTTCTTCCCATTCTTTTGATAGAGAAATTAAGTATCTGCTGCATAGTCCACCAAGTGCTTAGTTCTAATTCAAATACTACTGTTTTAAATAAGTATGTGAGCAGCAAATCATTTTATACAGAAGCCATTTTTTAGTATCTCCACAGGACCCCTTAATGAGTTTCCCCACTTACTTTCCCGTCCCAAAGTCTTCAGCACATTTTTTTTCCAATACCCAGAACACTCCTGGGCTTAAAAAAAAAAAAAAAAAAAAAAAAAAAAGAGCTGGTGGGGAGGAGGGAGGATTCCCCCAAAGGAACCCCGAAACACCTAATCTAAGATTTAAGCCAACGAAAGGAATGAATCGCAGGGGTTTAGTGAGCCGGGCCTCCTCGGGCTGCAGCGGCGCGGGCCCGCGCGGTGGCGCCGCGCCAGGGGCGGGAGGGCCTCGGGCATCCCGGGGGAATGTGCGCGGCGCTGCTTTTATGGGCCCGATCTTTGCAAAGTAAACAGAGGCTGGCCGAACAGGGAGGGTTTCCATTCTCAGTGTCAAGGGTTTCGTTCATTATTTAAAGCTTTAACGAACGCTTTATATAATGAAAGCAATCCTTGCCATTTTTGGAATTTTATGACTGTTAGGACCCTTCATAATGTTGTTTTCCTCCCTTTATTGCTTTATAAGGCTTATGGGGCACCCTTGAAGTGTATACCCTTCCTGCAGCTGCTGGAAGCTCATCTTTCTGGCTTTCCTGTTGCCTATGAGGCATTTGCCTGTTCCAGTTATTCTCCCTTTCTCTAACACAAACGGTGCAGAGTCAGATCTCGCTCAAGATAAAAATAAAATACAATTCTGAAATCTACGCCTAAGGAAACATTCCTGATAAATTTTATTTAAAGGCAGGCTTTATATTTCAAGTTAGAAATGTTCCCTACAGAAAGATAATTACAGCAGTAATTCCATTTATCATTATTTAGAATTTACAGTTCAGAACAAATCAGACATTTCCATAAATGCTGTGCTGTGTACTGCAAATTTGTGTCCCGATTTTTTCCCAGCCCTGAAAATGCCTTGGGAAGAAAAATACAGTAGGAGAAGGAGGAATCCTAAAGGAAAAACATATAATAGATGTATGAAACAAAATTGAGAATACATATCCTAACAAGTTTGTGTGCATATTTGCTCCTCTGGGTAGAAAAATATGTTCAAGGCTTTACAAAAGGAAAAATCTGCAATATCTAAGTAGAATGGTAAAATTTGTTAATAGTGAATTTTCTTATTTTTACCACTTCTCCAGGAAGTAGCCTATGAAAATAATTCTCCTGCTTGCAAACCTTGTGCTTTTCACTACTTTTGACATTACTAACTTGAACCAAAAAAGTGCAAATGGGTTAATCTTCTTGGAAGAGAACATAAATCTTCCAAAAATCAACAGATTTCTAAATCCTTAAATCCATAATTTTGCAGTACACAGCA
>WAAG01043312.1:0-34982 GCA_013390105.1 Tichodroma muraria | reverse complement strand
TTGAAGTTGGTCTATGCATCACCATGGCCTCTCCTCTTGCTCCTGGCCAAACATGAAACGCAAGGCTTTAAGGGATCAGTTTCACAGGCACACATCTGGCAAGGTGGAAGGTGAGTCCCTCAGTCACTGAGATGCACCTCAGCATTTTCACTCCAAGTTATATCATACCTGGTGGCTTTGTGACTCTGCAGAAGTTCTGCATTCTGGGAGGATGAATGTTCATGGAATTACAGCAAGCTGAGCTCCCCAGACACACATACTCTCAAAGTGTGCCTGCTCCTATAAAGTCAGAAAGCTTTGATTAATAGGAATAGCACTAGACTTTAAGGCACACTTTATTTCATTGATGAACTTTGAGGTGTCTCCTGCAGTAACAGTTTTGTAAACTGTAATCGTTAACATCGCTTATTCAGGATTTACAGGAGTGACTAACGTTGCCTATTTTTTCAGCCTGCTACAGGGATAAATAACTGATGTTGAAGAAGCAAATCAGGATCTCTGTAGGGAAAAAAAAAAGAAAAAAAAAAAAGAATTGTGTGTGGGTTTTGGAACCAGCAAATAATTTTTCTGAGGTGCCTGTAAAAGTACATGGTGTGATGTGACTGTTTTATATTAAAAAGGGAAGGGTGATGTGTGGGCTCCATTACATAATATTATTGCAGAGCTTGATCGGTGAAGGGGCACAATAGAAAAGGGATATCATGGAAATCAATTTGCAAAAATTAAAGTGTTTGTTCAAAATCTCCTCCATAACAGGATTAACAGCCAAGGAAATTAAAAATTATGTAAGAGGGATAGCTGAAGAGATAATCCAGGATGATCCAAAGGATTTTGCAGATATCTCTGCAATGTTAACAATCTTGTCATTAAATCTAGCAATTTAATGAGCTACATTCTTCATTGGTACAAGTACAGTTTCATGTACACACTTAATGCGTTTTTTATTTTGACATAGATCTAAGCTGGATACACTTGTTTTAGAGTATCATGCTGTGCATCAGTACACATATATTTAGCAGTGCACTCCTGTTGAAGGCAGTATATCTCTGATGATTAAAAAGCCCAGGATGTGGTTCATAAACCATTACTTTCAGGGATGTCTGAAACAAGTGCTTGAAATCCTGCTTTGTACCTACAGTGATGTATAGCACCAGCTTGTATCTGCAGTTTCATCTGTCTCTTGGTGTTTGGTGCTGTCAGGCGTTTTGACACATTCTACTTTTATTGGCTGAAAAATAATGTAATAGTAAATAAGAATAGGATGAGCCAGTTGCCTCCACAAGAAAAACACTTTAGGAAAGCTGCTGCAATTTCCCTGATGATTAAATTGTGCCTCTTGAATTTGCAGGAATATCCTTGTGAAGCTACAAGACTGTTTGTATGAATGCAGTAAAGACAATTTGGGACCATCTGCATCTCACAGGTCACACCAGGAGCAGCATGTGACAAAAGCTGACTCTTGGCTAGTTTCTTATCATGTGCTCTGTTACTGTGAGTCTGCTGCAGTAGGAATGTGTTACAAAAGTCAATGAGTGATTGTTGCCCTTCCCTCTCCTGCCTTTTGCTCTCTTTTTATTCCTTACTGCTCCTGGAGCTTTCTTGAAGCAAATTGAGTGCTGTCCTTAGCAACTCTCCTTGAAGTTTGTTGCTCCAATCAATCTCTTCTTCCTGTGAATAATCCCAACTTTCTTTCTTAAATTATTAATTTTTCCTTCGCTTTGGGCTTCCCTTACTTCAGCCGGCTCTCTTTGCAACACAGCACACGTTTCTTCCTCTGAATGTGAAGTGTGCAGATCAACTCAGTGTTTTATAATGTCCTAATTGCTGTACTCACAGGTTACTGGGTTATAGCAGTATGCCAGAGGGTCAACGAACCTTTTAAGTTAAATGAGGAGATGTATCTTCATGGGACCTAATTAGAAGGTGAAGTTAATAAAGACAGAAGGGAAAATAAGCCAATAAGAAAGTCAGATACCTTCAAAAGCTGTCAAAAGAAATTGTCTGTTGGGCTCTTTTTAGGACTAGCTGGGCTTTGCCAAGAGGTGTAGTGTGAGGATCTTTGTGAGAGCCTGATGATGAGGGCTGGGAGTTCCAAAGTGGCAGTTCCCTGGGGAAGCCAAGGATCTATACCTGCACATCCTTGTGACACATCCTAACAGGACAGATAGGAAGAGCCAGAGGAACAGCAAGGAACTTGAATGGCTGCTTGCATGGTATTGCGAGGCTAAGCAGAGGATGGGGAAGCAGTAGAAGAGTTTCCTGATGTTTGCTGCTTTAATGCTACCCAGGAACCATGTGCCAGAGAAGGGGAGTCTGCTGGAAGCAGAGACAACTTCCAGGGCAAATAACTCAGGAAAGCTTGTGTTGAAGAGCACAGAGACTGCTAGACCATGGACTTTTACTGATGCCATATATAATGGGACCCCTACATATTTATGGAGACATTCTGTTGGAATTTTGAAGCATTGTTCTGGAGCGCTGGGAAAAACAACTCCTCCTAGACTCAGTATTTCTGAATCATTCAATTACAGTGTTGTTTTTAAGAATTGTACATAGAATGAAAATAGATGTTGTCTCTCCCCCCACATCTTTGGGCTGAATAAAAGTCATGACGAGTTTGGAATGGCATTTGTTGACACCACTGAATTGTATTTGAAAAAGAAATTGCACTGCACTGATTTCCTTCATTATTAGTGATTCAATACTAAGAATAGAAATCTAGTATTTTTATTATTCTGTGTTCACGTTCCTCACGGGAATTTATATAAGCAGGTCCCCATATATATATGTAGAAACCTAGTGAATTCTGTGTGAATTAGTATTGAGATGTATTTTTTTCCGCAAATGCAATTTGCTTTAAAGGGCAAGACTCTGACTTTGACTTTCACACATAAATCTCATTTCCCACTTTATATATGTTCATTTTATCCTCAGATTCTTTCACCCTTTCATCAACAGTGTGAAGTTAGATCCTCTCTGGACCCTAAATAGAGATAGGTTTCCTGGTCGGTATGTAAAATATACCTACTCAGTGTTTGGGTGTTGTGCTAAGCACAAATATAATCTTTTATAAATTTATTTGTATAAGATTTTTCTTTCCGGTGTTTGTTGTCTTTTTAGATTTGGGCTTTTTTGTAGATAGAATGAGAATTAATAAAATTTCTGTGATTTAATTTTCAACACTTTTTGGCCAAAGAATATATTCTTTTTGTGACATTGATCTCTTAGAGAAATTCTCACCTGTTGTATCTTCATGGGCCAGGCATAATGAAAGGATTCTCCAGGCTGGTTCATGGCACTGTCTATCAGGCTGGGTAAGCAATATTATTCCTGCTTTCCCAAGTACAAGAGCCTTCCACCTTGATGCTTTGGAAGTGCGGGCTGCTTGCTGAGTTGGGTCACCCATGGAAAGAAGAGCAACACAAAGCTCTAAGAATGTCAGATGGACCTCCAGCCTTCAGATAATCATAGAACCAAGAGGGATTTGGGGTGCAGGGCACCTCAAAGACCACGTAGTTCCAACCCCCCTGCCTTGTGCAGGGACACTTTCCACAAGACCAGGTAGCTCAGAGCCTCACCCAGCCAGTCCTGGAACACTGCCAGGGGTGGGACAAACTCTGGGTGCTCGAGGACATACAGAAAAGCTTTGCAGTCCACAGGCACCAGCTCTACCATAAATTTGGGCATTGCTGCTGGAGCTGGCTCATCCCAGGTGGCCTCCTGGCAGCCGCACTTTGTGGGCTCCTGTTGGCAAGCAAGCAGTGCAGAGAGGAGCATGCCAACTGAATGTCCTTGTTACTTTGGTGTGCCTCAGGGTGTTGCTTTGAAAAACCAATTCCCTACCTGAACTAAGGAGGAGTTTTGAACTTACAATGCACGGAAGTCAAATTATAAAGGTCAATATTAAAAGCAAGAGTTTTGCTTAAATGTGGTTGAAATATTCAGAATCATGCAGAGAAATTTTTGGGCAGCCAAAGTTGCCTGATAGATCTGGAGTTATCTTAGGTGAATGACTGCCTTAAAGTAGCTGATGACAGAACTGTGCAGGTAGATGCTCAGGCACCGTGTTTTTTTCTTGTGGGTTTGTGTGCTTTGGGTTTTCTGCTGTTTTGTTTTTCTTTGTTTTGTTTTTTGTTGTGAAGGAACAGGAGAGATTTCAGCAAGTATTTCACTCTGATGAAATAGAATTCAGATTTCAGATCCTGTGTATGACTGAACTTCCTGTAATGGAGCTGAAGCACTTTGGCTCACCTGCAGAGATGGCATTGTCCAGCGGAACAACAAAGAGAGCAGGTGGGAATGACAGTGGGAATGACAGAAAATTAAGATAAATCTAGATCTATAAGAGTTGTCTTTCAGCAAGATGTTTCACATACCCACATTTTTGAGAAAGCATGGAGAAATGGTAAGGTGAAAATGAGGATGACTGAGGAAATTATGCCAGCCTTCCTGGGAAATGGGGATGGTCCCTGTGGATGTCACAAGTGTCCTTGAAGCAGCCTGTCATCATGGATGAGATCAATTCTTATTCAAGAGATAAAAAAACCTTCTGTAAATCTAAAATAAAGAAGCTGAATTTATTTTATAATTAGAATGGATGGAAAAGAATTTGGATAAAGGTCGTAAAAAAGGAATTGCTTCTTGTGTGTGGAAGTGACATACGGAAACAAAATACTCTGCTGAAGAGTAGAGTCAGAAGAAACACAGAATTCCTTCCTAAAACAGCTCTTGGTAGATTTGATTAAATATGTTTTTATGTTACTGAAATATAAGTTATATATTCTGTGCTATAAGCCTTGCATAGCTGAGATGTCTGTGCTTTTTCACATTTTTTCCTTTGCTTTTGCTAGACTTTACCAGTCTTCTGCACAGAAAACCTTTTACACAATTCACAATACTATACTTATCATCCATTCTCTACTAAAGCAAAAGACCTATCCTCACTGAGGGTTTTTTCCAGTTGTTGGTGTAGCTTCACCAAAGTTGTTACTTGTATTAGGTTTGCAAAAAGATTAAGAGCTGAACTTCCATTTACTGGGGAATAATGTGTAACAGTTTCTGTATCTTCAATGAATTTAAAAAATTCGTTGAAGCACGGAATGTGATCACTAAGATGAAAAGTGTGCTTTTTTTTGAAGTTATTTGGCCCATTCATTTCTGTTGGACCTTCAGTTCCAGCCCAAACACAGACTTGATTCCTCAGAAGCTTGTTTAAGCTGTCAGTGTTCATGTTGTCTGTACTAATATTCTTGGGACATGCATTTCCCCATACATTAATAACCAGATTTTCTTAATAAAGCAGGGCCAGCACAATCATGGTTTTGTGGGCAGAGGAGAGGGAAGACTGCTTAGCAAACAGTGAATGCCAACTCACAGCTGCTCTGAGCTCATTGAAAAGTCCCATTAGGTGAATACTGAATGCTTGGCCTTAACGAAATGAGGGTGTCTCACTGCAGTGTCTGAACAGCTCCCAAGGCTAACTGGCTGCATGGGGGAGAGTTACTACCACAGCTTTTGCAGTAGGAAAAAAAGACAAGAAATGAGGCTGTCCTTTAGCATGAATGATTTGTCTTGAGAAAATTCGCAGGCCGGATAGGAATTTAGTTTACCTCAAGGGTCAGTCTGGTGATTTAGTGGAAAGACCAGGAATATTCCAATTGTCCAGTCAGAGCAATAATATGGAGGTTGTATCAAACGTAGATAACTAATATAAACCTTCCAGAGTAATTCTAAGCAAAATTTCTTAATTCTGTTCCACAAGTCCACTTTTCCAAATTGCAGAAAAGTTTTCTGTCCCTAAGTCAAATGGCCCTAACAATGTGTGGGCTGATGGTCTGAAATCAAAATCAATTCCACTGGTTAATTATCAGTTAATCACTGAAAGTTCTTTTTAAAATGCACTAATGAAGTTGTTCTCATTAGAAATATAAGGATATTGCATTGCTGAGATTTCCAAAGTCCCAGATCTTTCCATCGCCTTAGTCAAATGAGGAGCTCCTTTAAATTCCCTTGCCAAGATTACTCAAGACACTTCACTGAAATGTGCCCTGTGTTTCAAGCTTGATGCAAATTAGTGCCAAGTTATGCACTTTCTCTGAGCTTAGCTGATGGATAATATTTTAAAATATCATTTTGAAGAAACTCGAGTTGTCACAACAATTCTTTTTTTGGTAAACAGAATCTTCATGTTTCTTTTGGTGCTTTATTTTCAGGCAATGCATGCTATTGAAATGCACAAGAGGAAATTAAATGCCTGTGATTTAGTAAAATGTTCACTTAAGGAACCAGTAGTTTTGCTTATTAGCATTTTCTAGCAATTAGAATGTTTCTGGGTTTCAATTAAGGCAGTATATGCTTGTTCTATTCACCTGGAGTTTCTCAATTTCAGTGTCTCTTGTTCTCTCTTTTGAGATAAACTCAATACTTAGATAATTCCATTTTTTTAAATTTTTTTCTTTTTATTTTGGCATCACTTCTCTAAGCTCCAGCCAAGAGGAAAGCATTGCTATGCTATAACATGCAGGATTAGGACATTACTTAGAAAGCCTAGTTTTGCAGGTGTAAGTCAAGGAGAGAGGAAATAAATTATAAAAGAGAAAATTGGGAGAAAAAGCAAAAGTTATTTTCCTCTCTTTGGAAATTATATGTTTCTGTATCCCTTTGTGTTTGGGCAAGAAAATCAAATCATCACGACAAATCCTGAAGACACTAAAATTGCGTGAATTTGGAAAATTTCATCTTTACACCTGCGATGAAAATGGTCACATGGATCCCTTTCTTCGCCTCAGTTCCCTGGAGCCTCTGCCTCTGCTCAAGCCACTGCTGTGAATCACAGCTCTTCAGACTGCAGCCCACTCGCTGTGTCTGCAGAGGTGTTCACTCCTGGGCAAACCACCAAAGGTGGCAAACCACCCCTGGGAGTCTTGAGGGATTGCTGTTCCCATAAATTAAGTCAAAGCTTTACTAGCAGATTGGTTAATGTCATCTGCTCTGAGTCTGTGTGTTGGGTTTTTTCCTGGTGGAAAATTCTGCTTTACATCTATCGCCTCCAAAACCAAACAGGAAAACAATAATTTTTGAGCAATCTTCAGATTTTGCTGTGAATAAGCATAGTTGCAAAACCCAATTGGCTTTAGTTATCACCATGAGAGCAAAAGCAAGGCTGAAACACAAAATTAAGTGATTTGGCCATGATCACATGAAAGTCAAGAGGGCAGCCGTTGAATCCACTTAACTTGAAGCTCTTGCCTGCACGAACCCTCAGCTGGGTCTAAAAGTTGGGGGTCATCTGATACCACCTCTGGCAAGACACATGGAAAATTTTGTAATTATACAGTTCCTACTTTGTCTTGAGAGAGTAAAAATACCCCAAAAGCCAGAAACCTGAATAAAACCGGAAAACACTTTATTCTTTCCTCTTTTCTTCATTTTCCTTTCCTCCTCCTTTTCCTTTAATTTCCTGTTTCCTTTGTTCATTTCAGATGCAGGAAGCCTATGGAGTATTTACAGTCTATTTATTAGCAAGAGTTATCCCCCATCTCTACTAATACATTCAGTGAAGGCAAGTTTGCATCATTTCTGCCAAGGGATTTTATATTAGACAGAGGATAATGTTAAACTTTATAGATGTCAGTGATCATTTCCAGTGGGAATTTACTACATTGGCTTGATTTTGTGTTTCTGAGACTCTCATTATAGCTGTGCCAGGCTTTATATGGCAGTTCTGGAAAAGGCAAAGGCTCAATGGGGATTTCAGTGTTCCCAGCTTAATGGTTTTTGTTAACAAAAAATGAAAGCAAAGACAGCAATCAGAGATGAGTTTGGAGAGCTGCAAGGAGTCTAACGGAATACCCACAGTAGGGATGATTTGAGCTGGCTTGTTTCCCCCTCTGGAAGTCCTGCAGCTGCCTGTGCTGCCTGAGAACGCAGGTGTGGATAGCAATGGGGCAGAGCTGGAGGCAGGCAGGGGAGGAGGAGGAGGAGAGGAAAGCACTACCAGCAGGGTCTGCACAAGAGTCAGGACCTCCAGCTAAGAATAAATCTCAAAAGAGGTGTAAGTAAATCTTGCACCTTTAATTGCCGATGTCTTGTGAAGGAGTTCTCCTAAAGGAAATATTCAGGTTGTCAGGTTTAAACAGAGGGTACTTCTTGGAGGCCAGTGGAGAAAAATCCTGGCTGCCTATATTTTAGGAACCTGAGTCAAATGTCTGGTTCCCCAGATATATGTATAACACCTTTCTAAACTTTAAAATACACAGAATGGAAATAAGGCATAGCTGCAGGGGGAAGAAGTAATAAATTCTCCCCTCTGTAAGGACCTGCCTGGTATAAGCACTAACTGAGGACGAGACAGTCCTAGGCCCATTCCCAGGATTATAGCTTCTCTTGTTTGCAGCCCACAATGACTCTTTGGTGTAAAACATAGCCAGTTTAAGGGCCAGATGCAGATTTCCATCTCTCAGGGATGTGCCCAGTCTTAACCGTCCAGATGAACAAGCCTATGAAACAAATGAGCAGAGAGGTTTCTTTAACCAGCCTCTTTATCCACAGGCCTCAGGAGTTTTAAGTATTTTCCAGAATGAATCACTAAAAGTCAATATTGTGCATTCCTAACATTTAAATTGTCTTTGTGATAACCATGGTGACCATTGCAGCTAAAAACCCCTCAAGTGGTGGATATACACACTTGTTTTAAATTAACAAATGGAAACTAGAATGAGAAAATGTGGTTAAAAGAGCCTAAAAAGCTCACTGCTACTGCTCATGATCACTTTGGTGCTTAATGCAATCTTCATTCTTTCTTGGCTTTTATTCGTAACTATATACTTCTGTGCATTCAAGCTAATTTTCTGCTAGTATGTCAGAATAGCAGAGTAATTTTTATAGTCTGCTTTCTTTAACTGAAAAATCCAGATATAGTTTAATAAAGAGGCTCCAATTTCTGATCTGATTCGTGTTCAAGAACCCAGACTCTCAAGGTTACAGAATGAGATGTGGATAGTTCCGCATGGCTTTCAAAGGGTGAGGGGGCAGACAGATGCCTACATATCCTTCAGTTCTAGCACAAAGAAAGTTCAAGTGGCTGTAAGGAGATTTATGCTTTAATGGAGTAGGTTTTAAAGGTATTTAGAGACCTGCCAGTGTAGGTACGCATTGATGAGTGTAAATCAAAACAGCCAAACAGGCTAAGTACCTAACTTTTGTAATCTGTATGGAAGTTAGGTGCCTACTATATTGAGCCAAGTTAATAAATCTCCCTAGCTGCTACCTGTGCCTTGAACTGTCCAACAGGTCTCTGTACTTAGAATTTCAGCCTTACGCATTCATATTGCCTATGAAAACAAGGTTTGATCATGACTGCAAACTCTACCCCTGCTGCACAGTATTTACCGTGGAAATGACCAAAAAGTTAGGGGCATTGTCACTGAAGTGAAAATATTTTGTACAGCTCTAGATGTAAGCTACCATTTCAGATTATTTTGGCAGCAATGACTCACTAGAAATCCGTGCCAGTGACTATGGAGTGGTGAGGGATAAGCCTGGTTGTTCTGGCAAGACCTCACAAATACTGTTCTGCAAAAAGGAGCTTTCCTCCTTAGCAAGTGCTTTGGCCGCAGCTGGCTGGGAGGAAATCAGACCCAGTTCTTGGAGGAGAGACTGCAATTTGTGCACCTCTGAGTCCCCCAAGAGAGGCACTGGCAAAGGCTGGATGTAGGCAAAAAGAGAGAGGCAGAAGAGCTGAATTTAAACACTTTACCAACAGGCTATTGTCTTTAAAATATTCATGGTTTTCTTTCATTAAAATTTTCCAACTTCTAATTAGAATTGGATGGGCAAGTTCTGTAAGAATGATTTTGGCATAAAAGCTGTTTCTCCATCAGCATGTTACCACTTGGGAGTTGCATAAGTCTCCATTCTCTCATGTGATGTGGGCTCACCAGGCTCAATAATAAGATAATTTGGCCTCTGAATAAGGCAGGGTACCATGAAGGAGAAAGACAGTTTGGGGCTGAATTTACATTTAACTAGTATCTGAGGAATATTCAATAAACCAGAAATAATTTATTCTTTCTTTAAAGTTCTCTGAAATCTCTGGAAATTCTTTGTCACAGCAAAACCTTTCAACACTCATGATAATTTTTTCTCAGTCTTTCTGTTCAGCAGCAACCAAAGAAACTCTTTTCACTACAGTATTAAAGACAGATTTGAATAACCCCTAGGATGGTGATTCTAAAATTTTACAAACTCCTGAATCACTGAAGAAGACCCTTTCCCCACCCAGACTGAGTACTGAAAGCCTACCCTGTGCTGTGAGCCTGTCTGGTGCTCTGCGGAGGGAGAGCCCTGAGCAAGTGGAACACATCAGAGCAGGCTCAACAACAGCACTGCTTTCTCTGCTCTCACTGCAAATGAAACCTAAGAATTCTGTTACTGAATAGCTGCGTGAGAAAAATGTTGTTAACCCTTGTTTGGCTGATAAATCTCATAAAATGTAAGGCCACAAGAAGTGTGCCACAAATCCAGACACTGCAGTGAGAATATAGTCCAGCTGAAGAAGCAACCTTTCATTTTTTATATAGAACTTCAACTTTTTAAAAAGTATTTGAATAGAACTATTCTAGATAAACTTATTATATGATCATAATTTACCTGAAAAGTCTAATTGTACATTCAGGATAATTGCATTCAGAGATGCAGAGCAATTGTATAAAGAGTTTAAATATTTTTTCAGGTAATGAAAGGACTAAAAAAAATCATAAATTATTTTTATAAATTACAAGCATAAAAGAAGATTAATGTATATAACATATTCCCTAGAAATTGTTCAATGCTATCCAGCACTATATCTTCCCTTCCATTTGTCAGTGATGGTGAAAGTTATTGAATGGAAACCCTTGCAAAAGCATTTCACCGGAAATGAGAGTAAGGCAAAGTCACCAAATGGAAATTGAAATGGACACTCTATATCTGTTTCTTTGCAGCACAATTACATTTCAGTAATTTTGTTTAGCACGTTTTTAATATACTGCTCATTTGAGGCCTGCTGAATAATTTCATGGGAAGAACTGTGTTGTTACTGGAAGAAATTTCTTGTCATTGCAAACAGCAGGAAAAAACAGTTATTAAAAACTGATAAAATATTGGTATTTTTACTCCAAAATAACTAGTAGCTATTATTGGCACTGCTTAGAATTCATTTAATTTACTTTGTTTTCAATTAGGGTTGTGCATACAGAGAAGTTTGCTTAGGGTCTTGCTGCTAGCTGAACAGAGGCAGAGTGAGAGATACAGCACTTCAATGCAATATTTATGGGAAAAACACCACACATTCCTGCTGGAGCTAATAAAACTGCCTGTGGCTAAGGCTGCTTAGTATTTGCCATTAGCTCTATTTTCTTTTCTTTATCACTACACAGAACTGCTCAAGCTGAAATTTGCCACGCTTGCCTGTGCCTTGGGTAGGGTATTTTGAAATATTTCAACCATAATTCCTCAGCTGTTCCCAAGGACGAGTTTAGGAAGAATGAGTAACATGTAAGTGTTTTCTGCTTCTCTTGGGCAGTGTGCTAAAGACAAGCAGAGGGCAAAAATTCAGGGTGTGTTGCCTGCAGGGAAACATTATTCATTACCCTCTGCCAGGAGAGCTCATGGTAACTGGTCTGCATCTCTGGAGACCACATCAGCATCCATAGGGTCTGGTGAGGATAGAGGTCTACCTCAGCAGACACACAGAGGGTGGGGACCCAGCTGCCACTGGAAATTCAGATTTACTTGGGCAAAAGGGGCTGGCAGAAGAAGGGGAAAGCTGGGGACACCTTCCCTTCTTCCCCCACATACAATGACAGGGCAGTGGGGATCTCCATCTGTCCACCATGTGTCTAGGGAAGTCACTAGTGTGGCTTCCTGGCCAAGGTGCCAATGGTGGCACTGGGTTCCTGTGACCACTCAGGAGTACTGTTAGAAGCAGTAAATTGCTTTAGCAACTCAACCAGAACAAATGGTGTGGGTATCCCCAGCACAGCGATTTCAGCTGCTACATAAATACATCCCAAGCCTGCAGTGCCCCAGGCAGGTGCTGATTTCCTGGGGCTGGTGCCGCAGCCCTTCACACCAGGGTGCCCATCACTTGGAGTGAGTCACTGGCCCTGGAAACTGTTGGTATTCAGACTTGTTCACTGGCATCCTTGAAAGCTGCTGCTGAAATTCCTGGCAAGACTCCCTTCAGTTTGCCTGACCCCTGCTCCTGGCACAGAGCCTGCCTGGATGACACAGAGGTTGGAGGTCAGAGAGTCCTGGCCTCTGTTCCTGCCCATAGACCATTCCTTGGATGAGATGCCAGGATGATGATGGTGGAGGCATTGTTAGTCCTTCTCTGACCTTTTAATATAACCAGTGGTGGGACAAGTTGGTTAATGGTCAGTCTCTGGAAAAACATTCTCAGGTCTAGTTTTTCTAACCATCTTAAAACAACCATGTTCCTCTGTGTCTTTGCTCTTTCTTACCACGGTGTTAAGGCAAAGTAAGGTAGTGAAGTGCTCAGGGAGGATTCAGAGAAAGTTCTTCCACTGCTTAGTGCTACTGCTGGTGAAAGTAAGAGTTTTGTATCTGTCTCTCAAGAAACTGAGGGCTCCTACTTTTTTGACAGATGGATAGTGGAAGATTCTGCAGAAAGTCAACTCCGACATATCTCTGACATGGTTAGGGATATGACCTGATGCCACAGTTAGCTTGTTAAGCCCACTGCCTTTCAGAATAAATTTGTCAAGGTTTTATTTGCACTGGAGTTGTTTATGACCTTTCCAGGATGAAGAAAAAAGCCCCATGAATTCAGTCTGTTAACAAACAGTTGTGTAAATCACTGGCAAGGTATGATCTGTTTCTCCTGTCTAATGGTTTGTCCACCTGCAGTGACCCTAGCCAATTCTCTTGTTGAACCAGGAGTCATCCAAACTATTAAAGTTCCCTTCATGCAACATCTTGGGACTTGGTGTCGTTTCACTTCCATAAGAATGCTTTGGACAAGGAACAACCAAGGAATGTTCTTAGAGAGCCTAAGGACTAATTCACATGTGGCTTTAATCACCTCTTTTTTTGAATTTAATTAATTATTTTGAGCAAAAGATAGATCATACTACTTGTCCTCAGAGTTCAGGCTACTTCTACAATTAAAGATTATAGTTCTGCAATTAAAATTTTCTTTTAAATCTGGCCTAGTGTGTTTTTCATTTTCTCTTTATAATTTCCTGCTCTAAAGAGTTTTCTTGTCTGTGGATGAAAAAAGACCTGCGTGCAAAACTGAACAGTGGTTTTATCATTACCTTAACTTTTGCTTTCTTGGAAGAAAAACCTCATTTCACATTGTTACCTTTTTTCCTACCCAATTCATTACCGCAACATAATTTTAAATGACTTTGTAAAATCATCCAGCCTTTATATTGCTGTTGTGGTGAATCCCAACCTAATGCAGGAGGTCTGTGTTCAGAAATATCTCAAACAGGTGTGAGCTGAAGTCTGAAAAGCTTTTCTCCAGCTGCATAGTATGTTACCAACACATGTCCATTCTGTGACAGAGTCACAAGACCTGCAGGGATTGTTATCCTTATTTTAGGGTCTTCAGAGGGACCATGATTTCTGCATCACACCAGACCACCATGTGCAACTTTGAGCATGGCAGTAAATGCCACATGAGATATCCTGGATCTGGGCTGATCTGTCTGAGACTGAGGGCTTTCTTCTCATTGCCTGGCACCAAGAAAGCAAACCCCATCTAGCACCAATTTGCATCATCCTAACACCTGGGCAGACATTTGTACCGATGTAGCTGAAATCCAGATGGATTTCTGGCTGATGGGGATAATTAAATGTTGTCCCTACAGCATGGGTGTAGAGGAAAAAAAAATATTTCTAATATCCTGGATAATGAAGACTAAATCCATGTGTCCACAACTTGTTGGAAAAGAATGGAGATATTTAACCACCCCCCCTAGAATCATAGAACCAGCTTCTTGTGTTACACAGATAAAATTGTTTGTTTGCTAATCATATGCTGATTCAAGTGATTTCTATTTGATACATTTTAATATTAGCATGATCTGATAATTGCTAGAATTTAATTTATTTCAGTCTGCGTCTGCATGTTCCACAGGTGGTAATCAGTGGTCTTTTTCTTTCTCTGTCCCATGGGAGACAGTGACCTTATCACTTCTTTCCTTGCTAAAATCCCGCTCTGTTCCCCAGGTACCCATTGCGTTTCCTTTCAGATTTGTCTAATTGATGGATGGAACTAAACTAAATTCGGAGCAATTGCTCTCATCCTTTAAATAGCAGCTGGGTTGTGGCTTCTATTTCAGACTTGAAGAGGAGCCAGTGTTCCCAAAGGAAGGGCTGTTGTGCCAAAAGCCTGCCTGCTTTGCCCAAGGACTGGTTTTGCTTTTTCCCCAGAAGCCTTGCTTTACACACAAACTCAGACCATTGGGGATACAACACTGCCCCTTTAGAGCTTCTACCATTCTAGACAAAATCTGCTTCACATTGATTCATACCAAGAAAAACATTTTCTGAAGACTGCAGTCTCCTGGATGCCAGCCAAAGCTGCCTGTGTCCCATCAGTATGCTGCAGCACAATGTACAAGCTTCAAACAGGACTAATATATAAAGTCAACACAAATTATTACATTAAGTTCATAGCATCAGTTTAATTAATAAAAGAATAGCAACAGTTTAATATTAAAGCAGCTTTATCTATTTTATGCTTTTAAATCAATCTGCCTCCAGATAGTCAGGAAGGATTTCACTTTGTGGTTTTGCAGAAAGTTGGTTCAGATTAATCTGATAGCATAATATGCCCTTTAGAGCCAATAAATTTATTTCTTGTACCAGAGTTGCTGTGCTGAGGATAATACAGGGATTATACTTCAATAATCAAAATAATGAACTTTCTGAAGTCATGCTATCTCACTGTACTGTGTGAAGATGCAGTTCCCATTACAGACTCATGGATACTCCCAGTATCTGAATCATACAGGGAGGTATTGCCTTGAGAATATCAATTATCCAGATGCAGGACAAGCTTAGAATACTTAAGGAAAGGAGAAAAATATATGACATTCCAATACTGCTTGTTATGTACAGCATTCAAAACTTGATGTTTATCACTCACCCTTTAGTGTTTGGAAAGGAAACAAAGCCTCTTTTGGGCGCTTCTCTAAGTGAATAGGTGTTTCCTTTTGTAAGATGTTTCCTCCAAGGTCAGGATTAGCTTCTGCCATAGTCCCTCAGTTTTATGATATGAGGGGGTTAAATCTCAGGGATTTTTTGGGGAGAGGGGGAAAGAATAAATCTTAATTGTTACACTCAAGAATGTAGAGAACATAATTCCAGGAAGACTATAAAAGCTCAGACACCTTAATAAGTTAATGTTGGAAACCTCCTTCAGTCAGCACTAGACTTCAGAATTACAGTTTAAAAGGCAAATACATCTATTGGCTGCATCATCTGACTTTCACTGAGGTGTATTTGCTATGAGATGTTAAAGCCAAAAGCAGAGCTGACTGTACTTGTCTTTCACTTACTTTCCTTAAAAGGTTAAAAGGAACTCAGACTTTCATGTTGTGGGGCTCTTTTAAAAGAAGTGTCACCTATCTCAATTGAAAGACTGTCTGTGCCCTTTGAGAGCCCTTCTAATTGTAGTTGCTGAGGTGTCCTTAAGCTTTGAAGCAAATGCTTTTATCCAGTTCAATATATTGTACGTTGCAGATGACCATTTTATCTTTCCATCCAAAAGTACATTTTCAGCTTTTGGTCACAGGTTAGCTTTAATTACATTACCCCTTCTAGAGATGAAGGCTCTGTAAGCACCTAAAAAGGTATCATTCATTTACTAGTACACAAGCAATGAATTTTCTCCTTTTAAAAGTGACTTTATTTCCAAGAAATGTGTTCTTATTTCCCAGTATTGTGTTCACTTGATCATGGGCTTCACGAGAGTGCTTTGATCACAGTGATGGAGTTACTGTTTTGTACTTGCTGAATGGATTCTATCAGTGTCTTGCCTTAAGATGTCTTAGCTACATACTTCTTTGATGTGGTAGTTTAAACAAACTCTTCATTGTCTTGGTTATTTTCTCTGTGTTTTGGAGTATGTAATTCTGTGAGTGCAGAAATTGTGAGGAAGAAACACGAGTCCTAGGAAAAGAAGCCAAATTCACAAACAAATAATAAAGAATTATTTAAACATAACTATAAAACAGGCTATAAAGGTTTGTAAACAGAAATGATATTGGTCAGGCTTTCCAAAAATGATCTCCTTTGATTCTGATCAGAAGGCGAAATCTTTCGACTAAGTAGGGTGGAGAACATCTGTTCTAAGTTTAACTTAATTGTGTTGTTCAATTAATTAGTATCTGCTGGATTCCTGGAACATACAGGTGGCCTCACAGTTGTGAGGACTGAAAGTCTGATTTCACTCTTTGACTTCCACATAAAGCCTTTAATCACCACTCTTTCCTCTTACACCAGCATTGTCCCGCTAGACCCCGCCAGGAAAATGAGCAGCAGTAATGTAACAATCACCAACTCCCAGAGGCTGACACAATTACCTCCACGAAACAGCCATCAACCACAGGTTGCCAAAAAGTCAGGGGTGCAGAGCCAGGCTCTCTGGTGCTCTTTGCAGAGCACTTCTGGCCCCACCTCGCTGGTGAAAAGGGACTTGCAGGGAGGACGTTCCTATGAGGTGAGAAATTAAAATGCTTTTTCCAAGGGCTAGGGTAATGCCTGTACTGCTCTCTGAACATTTTCCTCGCTTGCATTCTTGGACCATCACAGCTATAATGATGCCATTACCACTTATTTAACCTGTCAGAGTATTTTACTGAGTTCTTAAACTATCAGCCCAGGACATGGCAGTAAGTTGAGCTGATGGAGTTTATTGTTCATGAAATACACCTTCCCAATTCTAATGTGCTTGGAAGTACAATCTCCAAGAAAAGATACCAAAATTTTAAATGAAGAAATACAGAATTCCTCAGGATGTTTTAAATCCTATCTATAAGTTCCAGAGGGATGTCATTTATGCATAGTGTTCCCTTTAGGGATCTAAGTTACTTTTTTATTTGATTTCAATATTTTTGAAAAATACCAGACAGTTAGCAATGGAACTATACAAAGTTCTATTTGCAGGTCACCTTCTTAAGCTGTTGGGAGATTATATTCAATGAATAAATTGAAACAACTCAAACATTACAGAAGTTATCAGGAACAAGAGTGTGCTGTACAGGAGCATTTTAGGGATGACATAACAAGATAGGCACTCTGATAGCTGCTCTGGCAGATCTCCTAAAGTCATTAAGCACGTACAGTAAAGCGTGGTGCAGAACACCAAAGGCAGCTTATTACACACTTTCTGCTTGATCACAGATTAAATTGGATGTGAAGAAAAAGCTTCAGACAAAGAAAGTTTCTTTGTGTTTCCCCAAGAAAGTGACTCATCTTAATTCTGGTAGAACTACCCCTTTCAAGATAAATTAATACCATAGGTCTCAATATTTCCTAAATTATTAGAGTGATTATATATTTCACATGCATTAATTCTGCAGAGAGGTATAGGTTTCGTCTTCTGTGGCCACCAAACACTCAAGTCTGTTACAAAAGCATAACAACATGCAAATGAGAAATTTCAGTTTCATATCAGATAATGTATACTAAATATGCACAGTGCTTAAAAAATTGCATCATTGCTGCACCTATACCTGGAGCAGTTAAGTTTGATTTGTTACTGATTTATAGGAGAGGATGCTGCCATACCACTGACATAGTGCGAAATCAAGTTCCACTTCTCAAATATTTCAGTGGGTTTCCCTGGCTGCCATTGTGTTCTGTTGCCCTGGTCATGCAGATTGAGTGTCATTACTGTGATTGAAGTTGATAATAAGGTGAACTGCAAGTCTTTTAGACTTTTCCCCATCTGTGTTCTATGTTTTTTTCTAAAAGGAGTAGTACTCTGAGATATTTGTCTAGATTTAGTTTCTCTCATAATTTTCTTAAAGAGAAAGCAAGTAAAATATCCCAAAGAATGAAAACTAGGGAAAGGAATAAGTTAAAACATAACTTATGCTGCCATTGTTTTAGAGAGAAAATATAGTGTAATGGGTTTATGCTTACTTTTCTTTGTGTTGCTGAATATCACACAAGCCAAAGAATAATTACCCAGGATGTCCTTATAGATATTGCTGATCATAGAGCCATAGAGTCATTTAGGTTGGAAAATCGTTTAGGTTGGCTTATCAAGTCCAACTGTTAACCCAGCACTGCCCAGTCCACCACTAAACCATATAAATGTGGATCACAAGACCTCAACACAAGACATTAAAAGCACTTTTGAGTTTGAGAATAGACTAAATTGTCCGTAAAAGCAACCAAGAAAACCTGTCATCTAAATTGAAATATGCTAATGTGTTCTCATAGATTTGACAAGAACAAATGCACCATCATGAAAGTATCAGACAGTGTTGTCTCTAGGTTATTGAGATTTCTTTCCATCCAAACAGGCCTAACTTTTTCCTCTCACATACACAAAGAATCCAGTGGTTTGCATAAACCTGGAATTTTCTTCATTCTGTGATATTCTCCCTTGATAATTAAAAGGCAGAAATTTGAAACGAAAAGAAAAATTGAATCTGACATATTTTCAATATGTTGAAAGAGAGATACGTAATCTTCTCAAGGTAATGTCATGCTACTTTACATCCTGCAACCTTTTAATAGATACTGTTATTCTAGATATCATGTCCATTATTTTTCAAAACCTGCAAAAAATCTTAGGCATCTTATTAAGAATCAGTAGAAACCACTGGATGGTAGAAGTGCAGAAACTTGTACAAAAATAGAAGTACTTTCTCCAGGACACTAGTTTCCTGCAAGTGTCTTTCCAATTCTAGCAATTATCCTTGATAAAATTTTCATATCACACATTTAGGGACTTTTTTCAGCATTCCTTTCATTTTTATTTTAATTGAGAAATATGTCTGCATGAAGAGGAAACATGGACTAGGGACACCCTTGGAATGATATTTTTAGTAGGGCTGAAGTATGAGGCAGTTTGTGAATGATATCTAGAGATTATGTAGAAAGAAATTAAGTAACAAAAGTAGGAATGACATTGTGAGGAACATTGAAGCAAAGATATTGCATTTATAAGTATCCTAATAGCCTGGATTTCCTTTGGCATAGTCCCTCAAAGATTTCCATATGGTATAGATACATTCCACTGGATCTTTTACATAAAAAACTTTGCTGAGTTCTCTGCAGGTTCAGACTAGATTTCCATTCTCATTAACTACCTTCACATTTCATTTTGAGATCACAGGTTAAACACTTTCTTGGAATTACTTAATTAAGAATAAAGGTAATGTACTTTCTGAGTACATTCTGCCAAATTTCAAAAGAGATTGAGGCAATTCTCACAGGCAAATTAGTACTTTACACACTTATTAACTTCACAAACAGGACTGTTGTGAAACTGAGTCCAGTAATTATTGATCCCAGACTTTGACTTAACAACCTATTGCCAAAATCTGTCTTTCCCGCTGCAGGGGAGGGGCTTCAGCATCCCCCAGCCTCTCCAGCACAACACAGCTTCCTGTGCCAGCTTTATCAGGGAGGAAGTGGCAGGAGCAGTGTGCCCACCGACGAGGTTCTGCAGGTGCAGGTGCACTCACATCTTCTCCTCTGTCACTGCACTGGGGCAGGGGAATTATCTGACTTGCACAGCCTGGCATTTTGTCTCCAAAGGAGTGACATTCTGGTCTACAAGACATCTGGACTTTTCTGTCTGGCTGCTTGGGATCTCAATTTGATTCCCACATGGTTAGAGATTGCCCTGTGTTGTTCCAGGCAACAGATGAGCATTCCCTACACACATTTGGGGAACACTTTGGAAATAAAATAAATGAGGAAATATTTAACACAGATTTAAAAGACTGTAATTAATTGGTTAGGTTTCTTTCTCCCTTTCTTTTTCTCCCCTCCCTCTTCTCCTTTCTCTCCTTCTTGTTCTTGTACTTCTTGTATTTCTTGTACTTCTTGTACTACTACTTCTCCTTCTCCTCCTTCTCTTTCTTCTCCTTTTTGTTCTCCTCTTCCCCCCCCTCCCCTCCCCCTGCTTTTATCTTTTCCTTTTTCTCTTTATTTTCCACGTTATATTTTTGGAATGGACTTTTTCATTTTTTATTCTGGTCCATAACAAGACTGATGAGTCACTGAAGCTATCAATGGGATTTTTTCCAGCCACCCTCACTCTGCATGCACTGCACTCCAAGGCAAAGGTCTTGATGACCTCTGGAGGCCAAAATGAGAAACTTTTGAAATTTTTACCATGTGTTTCTGGAAAAAAAGGGGAGACCCAGTGCTCTCCACTGCCATTAATAAGAATATCTCATTACAGATGAGTTCCAATATATAAAAACTGAGGATGAAGATGAGAGTGGAGGAACTGTTTTATTAAAAACCAAATGTGCCTGATAGACAAAAAGACAATATTTGTGGTTCTGCAAAAATGTACATTGAACATACTGTGGGGCAAGAAATTAAGCATGATTTTTCAGGTTTTCTCATGTTCTTTCATGCTACAGAGGTTCAAGTAAATATACTGAAACCACAACAGCAGTAATATTCAGTTTCTCATTTAAGATACTTAAATCTTTTAGAAGTGCTGTGTGCTGGGACAGAGGTTCTTAATCTCTTTGCATGACCTGCACCCCATGTTCCAACACATACAGAATTTCTTTCAGCTGTGTTATAACCATTTGGATTCAACCATTTGTGGTCTGGACTCAGCTTGTGAACTGTTTGAGAGCATTCTCTGCTGGTGCTCTGCCCTCATTGCTGTAGACATCATTAGATAAATTCCTGCATATAGGCTTAAGCCAAATTGTATTAGGAATGTTTTTGTATTTATTTCTAGAACACAAATAGAAATGATGAAGAGTATCACATGGCACTAATTTTGGTAAGAATCAATTAAGAGATGTCCTCATGGATTACCCTTTGAGATCTTAAAACAGTTTAATGTAAGGTTATTGATATTGTGAAGTGCCAATTCCTCAGCTGGGATGTGTGTGTGTATGTGTGTGATGATAAAAAATAAAAATACATCCATTACATCTATTATGTATATATATTACAACAATCAGACAGGAAGTAAACTCAGTGAAGAATGAAATTAGGTTTGTTTTGCCAAGTCTTGTTATGGTCAAATTGTGTTGAGTGACTTTCATTGGTCTGATAATTATTAATTAATTTTTATATTTGAGGCTGAAGTCAGAGTAGCTGTCTTCTTCAAGTACACACAACAGGCTGCTGGTCAGGTCTGAATATTTACTGTGTGGAATTTTGTTAAGCACTCTGAGTTAACAGTACTGAAGGCAGGTGCATCAGTCACACATTTCCTTGCCTAGCCCTCTCATGCTGATACTTACTCAGGCCAGCTAGTTTAAAAATAGCAGGCAATTGGAAAAAACATCTTTATCTATGCCTTTTCAATAGTAAACGCATCTTGTATCTTCATGAGTATGTGAGCTATTCTATTTCCTTCAAAAAAAAAGTTATTATTATTATTATTAGTTATTGAAAACTCTGCTATTTTCCTTCATTACTAGCTGTGCTATCATTCTTCTTCATGACAGGTATGTTTAGTAAACTAAGAATTCTTTTTCTCCTAATACAGTTGTTTTAATTCCATATCACCATTCACACTGATGCTCAATTGTATCTTTTCCAAAGCTCTTACCTACTGATCCCTGTTCCATTTTTCTATGTCCCAAAAGCTTACCCTGAGTTTACACTGACTGCTGTCTATTCCTCCCATTTCTTTTTGCAATATTTGTTACTCAATTTATCACCTTCATTTTGCTAGTGAATTAAAAGGAGCTTTTGGAAAAATATTACATCTTTTCAACTGTACATCCGTGGTTTTTAATCATCTAATATAAGTTACTAAAGAGTGCTCTGAGGAGCCAGCAAAAGAAAAGATTGCCAGTCAGAAAAGAATCACTTCTCATAATTTCCCTCAGCTGGACAAAACTAACCCTTATTCTGTTTATCCAGACTGAATGTAATCAGATTGTGATTGCTGATCTCCAGGCTTTGCCAGCTTCCTCTCCAGTGACTAAATTTTCTTTTTTTCTTTTTTTAAAGCCAACACAACAAAGCCTGCTGCAGAATTGCTTTTTGTTGGACATACCATTGATGTTAGAATGTGCCATCTACTGCTTCAGGACGGTTGTTTAGTACAGGCTCCCTGGGTGAAACCTACAAACCCACTAACGTTTTTTCCCTGTCTTTGCATCAGTCTTTCCCTGTCTTTGCATCCTGACAAGTGCTCAGGTAGGGAGCTATGCTGCTCTCCTACTGGGAATCATGCAGCAGCAGCCCCTGCCCATGTCCCCACCGCCGTTTCTCTCTGGAGTGTTGTCTGATGTGCATCAGATGCTGCAATTGCACATTTCTCTCAGCTGTACATCACTGGAGCAGTCCCAGGTCTGTAACTCTGTGTTGCTGGGTGGGTCAGGAGGCAAAAATAAGCAGGCAGGGATGGGGTCTCCAGCTTGGCAAACCAGGGTCCCATGGGCTGTGGGAGAACACAGCTGGAGTCTGATCTCCCCTCAACATACAGCAGCACAGAATTATTGCCAGTGCTGCAAAGTCCACTTTTGGGCTTAGAACAGCTGGATATCCCAGCATTTTCAGAAGTCCTCAGCTGAGTATGGTTTGAACTATCTCCCCTGGGCAACAAGGTAAAGAAAAAAATTTCTCCTAACCAGAGAGGATGATAGTAAATGGCTTCAAGTTGCTCCAGGGGAGATAAAAATTGGATATCAGGAAAAATTTTTTCACCAAAGGAGTTGTCAAGCACTGGAACAGGCTTCCCAGGGAACTGATGGAATCACTGTCCCTGGATGTATTTAAAAGACATGCAGATGTGGTATTTAGGAGCAGGGCTTAGTGGTGCACTTGGCAGTGCTGTGTTTACAGTCCTACTTGATGGTCTTTGAGGTCTTTTCGGTCCTGAATGATTCCATGATTTTATGACATGCTTCGTGTCTTGCTTCCTTCTGTGGGTAGACCAAAAATCCTGCACAAGCTCAGTGTCAAACATCCATCACACTTAATGAGTCATTTTGAATTTCAAAATTATTTACACATGGGGAATGAAACCAGAAGAAAAAGGGAGTAGAAAAATGCTACAAATTTTTGAATAGAAGCACCTTAAGGGCATTTCTTCGCAGCACTGCAAGAATCTACTCTTAAAAACCTATTTGAAAACTCTGTCACTTTGGTTTGAAACAACATGGTGCGGGTTTTTTTTCCTCTGATTCTCACTCATTTTTAATTACCGTTTGCTCCCTAAAAATTTTAGAATACTTAAACCGAAAATAGCTATGATCCACAGCCCCCACTCAGTATCAGAAATCTTTATGCAGTTGCACCCAGTGTTTCAGTTTGCATAACTTATTTGTGACGTTATTAAAGCTGCTTGCATAATAAAATTAAATGCAGTTTACATTTAGCAATGTGTCTGTTCACTTGGCTGTAATCAAACTGTCAGCTTTTCCTTTAAACAGTCAATCAAGTCTCTGGCACTTTCTGGCTCTGTTTATTTGATTGGAGTTGAGATGTCATAAAACAGAATGGAATATTTTACAAGTTCTGATTACATGCTTTGACTTTTTTAGGACTGCAATTTCTTTCATTCATAAAAAAGAATCTCTGAATTATTAAAAAGAAAAAACAACCCTTATTTTCATTTCACAGTTGATGCTACAGTTACCAAAACCACATTCTGAATTCTAAATGTTTTTTTTCTCAATCAAAGCTAGCTAAAATGCCTACACATTAAGATGTTAATTGATTAGATTATAGCAACAATTTCACGAATAAGGCATAGTTTTTCCAGGCTATACTCTCTGAATAGAGTTTTGTTTAAAGATAAGGCAAAATGATTTTGCTACAGAACAGAATTTAGGAACAGAATGATACATCTGCAGGTGCAATAGTAGGTGGTTACTTGAAATAAAAAATATTTCCTAACATTTTTTATTACTCAGAAATTAGGTGCATGTCCTAAATATGCCTTAGTGAGGCCATGTTAGCTGTCACCAACCACCTTTATAATTTTGATGTGCCTTAGCATAATTTCCAGACAGATTAGCTCCATGATCTTGCCAGGCACAGAAGTGAGACTGACCAGCCTATAGTTACCCAGATTTTTTTTATGCCTTAGCATAATTTCCAGACAGATTAGCTCCATGATCTTGCCAGGCACAGAAGTGAGACTGACCAGCCTATAGTTACCCAGATTTTTTTTTACCCAGAAAAAGTAAAAAATTTTTACTTTTTCCCCTTTTTAAAAATGAGGGTTATGTTTCCCCTTTTCCAGTCAGTGGGAGTTTCACTGAACTGCCATGACTTCTCTAATGTGGTTTACAATGCCTTAGCAACTTCATCCACCAGTTTCCTCAGGACCCTGTGGGTGCGTCTCATCAGGTCCTTGCAGGATCATGCGCCTTCAGCTTCCTGTGATGGTCTCAAACCTGATCTCCTATGGTGGGTCGTTTTTTGTTCTCCTAATCCCTGCCTTTGCCTTCTGTGACTTGGGTGGTGTGACTGGAGAGCTTCCTGTGAGGAAAGAGGCAAAAAGGTCATTGAGCACATCAGATTTCCCCACAGGAGTGTTTCCTTCCAGGGAGGGCCCACATTCCCTAGTCTTTCTTTGATCACTGATGTACCCATAGAAGCTTCTCTTCTTGTCCTTGACATCCCTGGTCAGATTTAATTCTGTCAAGGCTTTAGCTTTCCTAACCTGATCCCTCTCTGCTTGGAGAATTTCTCTGTATTCCTCCCATGCCAGCTGTCCTTGCTTCCACCCTGTGTAGGCTTCCTTTCTGTGTTTGAGTTTGTCCAGGAGTTCCTTGTTCATCCACACAGCCCTCCTGGCATTTTTGCCTGTCTTCTTCTTTGTTGGGGTGCATTGCTCCTGAGCTTGGAAGAGGAGACCTTTGAACATTATCCAGCTTCCCAGGGCTCCTCTTCCCTTCAGGGCTGGTACCTTACCAAGCTGATCCCAGAAGAGGCCAAAGTCTGCTCTCCTGAGGTCCAGGGCTCTGAGCTGGCTGTGCACCCTCCTCACTGCCCTAAGGATCTCAAACTCCACCATTCCCTGCTCGCTGCAGCCCAGCCTTCCCTTGAGCCTCACATTCCTCACCAGCCCCTTGTTTGTGAGAGCAAGGTCCAGCAGAGCACAGCAGCTCTCCTCAATGGCTCCTGTCACTTGGAGTAGGAAGTTATCATCAGTGCTTTCCAGGAACTTCCTGGATTGCCTACACCCTGCTGTGTTGTGCTTCCAACAGATATTGGGGTGGCTGAAGTGCCCCTTGGGGACCAGGACTTGTGAATGGGAGGCTGCTCATGCCTGTCTATTGAGAGCTTCATCTGTTCAGCCCTCCTGGTAGGGCGGCTCCTGGTGGAGCCATCATTATATGGCAGCTCCATATAATGGAGCCTAATGGAGGCCAGTAGTCTCCATTATAATGTTACCTGTCCTGCCCCTCCTTTAGTCCTGACCCCTGAGCTCTCAGTCAGCTCCTCATCCATCTGCAGGCAGAGCTCCTTGTACTGCAGCTGCTCACTTACACAGATGGGGACACCTCCTCCTCCACCCTGTCTGTCCTTCCTAAAATGTCTGCATCCTTCCATTTGAACCTTCCCATCCCAGGATCCATCCCACCACATTTCTGTGATGCCAGCAGGATCACAGCCTTGCAGAAGTGTGCACAGCTCTAGCTCCTCTTGTTTATCCCCCATGTTTTGTGCATTTGCATAGAGACATTTAGTACGGACTCTTAACAAGGCAACAAGGTTGGTGAAGGGTCTGGAGAGTGAGACGTGAGGAGTGGCTGAGGGAGCTGGGGGGGTTTAAATCTGGAGAAAAGGAGGCTCAGGGGGGACCTTATCACTCTCTAAAACTCCCTGAAAGGATGCTGTAGGCAGGTAGGGGTTGTTCTCCCAGGCAGCCTGCGACAGGATAAGAGGAAATGGCTGCAAGCTGCAGCAGGGAATGTTCAGATGGACACCAGGAAAAACTTCTTCACTGAAAGGGCAGCTAAACTTTGGAATGGCCTGCCCAAGGTAGTGGTGGAGCCACCACCCTGGAAGTGTTCAAGATGACTGGACGTAGCACTTGGTGCTATGATTTAGTTGATAAGGTGGTGATTGATCAAAGGTTGGAACCCAGTGATCTGGGGATCTTTTCCAATGTTAATGATTTTATGCTTCTATGATTCTCAATGAAGCTGACTTACTGGCTGGAGCAGCTGCAACTCCTCAGTGCTGCTCTTCAGGTGCTCTCCTGCTGACCTGTAAATCCTCTTCAGCCTCCGAGCATTTCTTGCTGGCCCTGGTATCAAACTAGTGTGACTGGGATGGACTGAGGCTTCTTGTTCCCAGCACCTGTAGTTTAAGCCTCTTCCCCATATCAGCAAGCCAGTGACCAAAGATCTTCCCCTCCTCTGACAGACAGGCCCCATTGCTCCTCAGGCTTCTTCTCAAAGAGAATCTCATTCCAAGTCCAAGTAGCCGAACCCCTGGCTGTGGCACCAGTCCTGTAACCATTTGTTGATTTCCCAGATTTGACTGTCCCTTTCAAACCCCTTATATTTGACTTTTGGGAGGAGAGACAGAAAAGATATCTGTGTTCCAGATGTCCTCACCACTGCTCACAAGGCTCTGTAATCCTTGATACTCTTCAAACGTTGTATTTCAGATCAATCTTCAGTTTTAATTTGTAATATTTGGTAGACTGTGTGAGCATCAGACATGGCCATATTTTTATTCTTTTCGTCTTACCCTTTGATCTTTTCATATATTATACACAGATATTTAATGGTCTTTCTGCTACAGGCCTCATGGGTTCCTACATTGAAAATACCTCTCTGGAACATATATACAAAACAACCATTTGAAATACTTAAGAAAGCACTCTGATTAAATTAACTTTTTGTCTATAACCTGATATAACCACAAAAAAACTAGGGCAAGTTTTTCAGTTCTCTTTTTCTGGTGTATCATTACATTGTAGTCCCAAGGGAAGCAGTTTCAAGAAGTGATAGGAGCTTCTAAGATATCATTATCTGAGGATGAAAAATTTAGATTGCAGCATTACTGAGACATGACTTCTAATAATGATAAATAAAAATCCAAACCACTGATATACCATACACACATTGAGAATACATGTCATTTATAAATCTCTTCAAATGCACTTTAACTGCATGACACAAACTTTGGAAAAAGTTATAGCATCAGTTAAGATATCTTTTCTTCATGAACAGTTTAAATGGCACATATTACTAATAAGAATGATAACCCTGCTAGTATGTATTTTCCTATATTTATGGTATATAATCTGATAAAGCAGTGTCTTGAAGATACAAGATGGGGCAAGGAAATGTGAGAAGCATAAATCAGAATTTCATTCTTTACTTCAAAGTCTAATTGATTAAATTTTTATGATGGGATTAATTCTCTATTCTGAAGCTGTAGATTTATATAATTCAAAAGACTTACCATGACTAGAAATTATAAAAAAAAAAGAGAATATTCTGTTCCATGAAAAAAAAAAAAAAAAAAAACAAAAAAACCAAAGGANNNAAAAAAAAACTGCAATAATCCCAAGTGATGGAGATTTAAGTCCTTTTTACCTAATTTCAGCTAGCTAAAAGTGAGGCACCTGGGCTAAACCAGCTCTGCTCCCTGCTTGGCCAGGGAGATGGACATCCCTAAGGCAGTAAACAGCCTCAGGGTCCACCTGAGCACAGTTTGGTCACCTTCTCTCCTAGAAGCTGTGAAGACAATCCAAGAAACTACACAGAGCTCTTGTATGGATTTTGCAGGGATATGGATTTTGCAGGGATACATTTTTATAAGAGAAATCTGACCCAGACATAAAGACTGGTTGATTATTGTACTATTAATTAACTGTAACTACAGTTTTAGCAGCTGCATAAAAGTGAAAGTCTTCTGAATATCTCATTGAGTATAATTAAACTCTACATTATGAATACAACCTATTAGGAAGCCAATCTGAAATTTCAAGCCTGAAGGAACTCTTATCCCTGGCCCAAGTGTAGAGTTCTAATAATTCTTCTGCATTTTAGTATACTGAAGAAATTAAAAATAATTTGCTGTATACTTGCTTTCTGTACTCTGTGAATGCAACTCATAAATGAATTGACAGCAGACATTAAAGTGTTCTATCTAAATTATTAGATTCAAATTAATATGAACTATAGAAAAAAAAACAACAAAAACTTAGAAGGTCAAGAGGAATCCTAACTCTATTAGAAAGAAAAAATAATTGTAAAGAATAGAAGAAAAACAATTCCGTATGTATCAGCAGTCTTTCAAAGAATTTTTGAGAAATCTGGATAATTATATAGTTTTTGAATATATGGGAAAATAAAATCATGTATCAGTCTAGTTCAGTGACTGAAGTACATTTGATTAGCTCTCCAGCCATCTGTGAGATTCTTTAGCTGCTATAAACAAAAGCTAACAATCTAATTTATCAAGTTTCTGTTTGTGTAAATTAAAAACAATTAAAAATTATTTGGTTTAATTTTTTTATATCCATCTTCTTGGTGACACCAGGGAAGGAGACATGGGGGGATGGTGGTTGACAATGCAGAGGCAGCAGCACAGTACAGAGCTTAGCAGGGCAGCCCGGTGCTGCTCACAGGCTTGGAGACCCTCATCCCTTGAGCTTTGCTTTGGGCCCCCCCAAGGGCAGGCAGGGGAAAGCAGGTGGTGACTGGTGACAGTGACAGAGCTTTACCTGACTGGATTCACTCTGGGTTTTCGACAAACATAAATAATGCTCTTGGCTCACGGTCATTAGGGCACTGTAAAAGCGTTTGGTATTTCCCCTGCAGTGCTTGTGCTTTAACTGCAAATAACTGACAGCAGCAATTTTGTTCCTCGGCACAGCTGTAACTCGATATAGGGTCCCTTGGACTGGTATCTCATTGCTGCCTGCACATTGCAGAAAGAGAAGTCTTTACTGGATGTTTCATGGCAGTTTGACTTTAGCTGAGCTTTTTCTGGTCCTCTTATGAAGGCTGCAGTAAGTGGCTGTCTAAAACCCTTAGGAGCTTTGCAGCTACTTTGCAGTGGAGCCACAGTTACAATGCTTTATGTGCAAGGGACTTCTATAAGCACAGAAGAAAAACGGGAGATCCCCTCCTTACCAAAACAAGGGTAACCCTGAACACAGCCTCTCTGCAACAGGTTTTCTCCAGCTTTGGAAGACAACATAATTCAAAGCTGCCAGCCAGCTTTTCCCAGTCACAGTTACCTGCTAATTCTCAGATTTTGAAAGCGTTTGCTCCAGATCTAAAGCATCCCTTCAATGTGTCACAGCACAATGGCATATATACCACAATGTGGCATGTTGCTGTGGGCTCCAACACATAGAATAAAATTATATTCTCTGACCAGTCATCTTCTGTTTTACAGCTCAGCTCTTCCATCCCCTGTGCTCCCATTCAGCTGCATTTCCAGCATGCTGAGTAATTGGGCTGCTTCATTTTAGAAGGGGGTCCCCAAAAAGCAAAACTCTCATCAGCAAGTGCTGAAAATGTTTAGTGTACAGGGATGGCTTCGTTGTAACTGTGATTTGGATACAACAACTGCTTGTCTCTGCTGACCAACTGCTAGGAAAGGGTTTATCAAATTAAAAGAATTTGATAAGCCCTTTCCTGCCTGTCTAAGGGAGTTTTACTTTCTACTCTTTCTACTCCTTCAAAGAATGTACATTTCAATGGTGTCCTTCGAGTGTACTATTGAGTTGTTGGTGAACCACAGCTGCATGTGTTTCACGCAGAGCGGTGTTGAGAACTGCAGAACAAGTGATTTGTTTGCTTCTGATATTGTTGCTGACTATTGGTTACTGGGGTTAGTGTCATTGTGAGTCCCACAAAATGTGTGAGTTTACTTTTGCTTCATGAGCAAAGTCTTTCATGCCTTCCAGTCCAAAGCACAGGGAGGCTCTGGGCACCCTGCTGCTCCTGGATCACACCCTGGACAGCTGTATCCTAGCAGCAAGTCCCCTTGTTCAGGAGCAGATGTGCCTGGGATTGTCTCTTTCCATCAAATTCCACTGCTATCTGACCAAATAAAAACTGTTTCTGTCCTCACCACAGCTTGGACTGTATCTTGGTGGTGCAGAGGAGCATCCTCTGGCAGACACTCTCATCCTGGGCAAGGTTTGAGATCAAGGTTCTTTTTTCTCAGTGAGTGCTCTAACTTCCACACTAGTGTGTAAAGTGTAGGATGAATTTTGGAATGAAAATAGCCCTGGTTGTTACATTTCTGCTGGGCTTGATGCTATCACATGCTTCAAAGCTACCCCTCAAGAAAGGCAGAAAGCACCCACCCACTGCTCTGCCTCAGCCCATGGTGGCCAAAGTTGCAGCAATTTTATAGATATGATCAGAAAATTGGAAGAGATGGGGCTAGAAATATCTCCAGGCTACATTTCCTGCGCTGTTCAGGATATCTTTTGGTTTTGTAACTGGGGAGGAAATAATTCCTGCATGTTGTCAGTATGATGCATATACCTCCTTTACAGGATATGACATGAAAATGTCAAGCCAGAAATATTTTGAAAGATGTCAATCAAATGTACACCTTCCTCAGTGCTATCAAAGCATCCAATAAATACTTTATTTTGAATGCTTCATGGCAGGAAGAGCTGCAGGAAGCAAAAAATTGATTTTTTTTGAAGTTATTCATGGGTCCATTTATCATAAGTAAGACAAATTTACACGTTCTCAGGGTACCCAGCCTGACCAGTGTGCAAGACACCATTTAAATAGATCTCTGTTAATTTTCAGAGAATTTAAACTGCTGTTCCTGAGATGAAAGGTCTTATTTATAAACACAGCTTCCCACATTAAAAATGGAAATGCCAGGCCAATATGTCATATTATATTAAGCATCAGTAATGCTCAGACACGGCTGATCCATCTAATTTGAAGACAATGAAGAATTATTTTAATTCCAAGCTTATTTAGATTTTATCTAAACCAGAAATGTTTATTTTTAAAGGTACAAAGCACATTATACTAATGCTGCCAAACTCATTACTTGGAGGAACGACTAAAACTTTTAGTCATTAGGCAAAAGCCCACTTCTTTCTGGCATTTTAGCAGTTTTCTGGGTTCAAATTCAAGGCAGTGGTCACATTTGCATTTTTCTTGGCAGCAGATAGTCAGGGAAGTTATCCCACATCATTATTGAACATTTTTATTACCTTTTATATGCAGGAGACTTCCCTGGTTTAAAAATCATCTGATGATGCTCGGACTGGGATGGATCTGTTTTGTTATTATTATTTTAGTAGTAGCAGTAGTAGTAGTAGTAACTGTGGTAGTGCTGTAAGAATGAAAAGTGATTTTCCCCATGTTTAATTTAGAGCACAAGCCCTTGCACGCTGTCTCTGAGTCGGCGAGGCACGTGGAAGGAATGCCGGTGCCACAGCATCTGTCAGAGTTGGAGCTGCAGGAAATTCAGCACAGGGGCACATTCTCTTTGACTTTATTCCCCCAGACAAACCTTTGTTCTGGTAATTCCAATGTTTTATAAATGTCTCCTTCTCTTCCACAGGAAACATCTGTATGAGGCACATCTGCCTCCTGGTCTCTGACAAACACTGTGACAAGGGGAATCATCTTGGCATCCAGCAAGTGCCACCTCATTTGTCACCGTGGTGCCTGTGCTGCCCCACAGTTCCTTCTGTCTCACTTTCTCTGACTCTCAGCTCTGTATAAGTTCATAAAAAAAAAAATTTGTCTTCACAGCTCCTGCAATTCTCTTTATTTTTGGGGATTATTTTTGAGATTGGACTATCTGTTCTATGTAGAAGGAAGGGCTTAAGGAGAAAGGCAGCAATGTATGACTTTATAAAATATTTTCTTTGGCTTTTTCAGTTTGTTTGGCTGGTGATTTCTGCTCTTTCTGTCTCTCATGATTTACTTTCATTAATTGTTCTGATTAATTGTCCATGCTTAAAAAACTTCCATGCAGGCCTCCTTCCCCTCTAAACAATGCGTCTCTCTGCCCTAAATGAAGGCAGGAAAGAAAAGTTTCCCGAGGTACAATGTGAGGAAAGTGTGCAAGTGCAAACTCAGACAGAGGAAAGGATTAATTCAAGCCTGAAAGGTCTCTGTAAGCTGGGAAGGTGTGCTGGGAAGGTGTTTAGCACAGATAAGGACAGGAGACCCAGGGAGACAAAGCCTGAAGTTAGGGGGTTTTGGAGGATTTGTGAAAAAGATGCCAGAAAAAATAGTAAATAGTGATTCAACTGAGCAATGCAGTATCTGTTAGAGGTGTTATAGGGGAGCCCTGGAGCTGAGATGAGGGAAGCTGTAGAGGAGCTGAGGAGGAATGGAGGCAGTCACAGCAGTGCCTGAAAAGAGTGGGAGGTGCTGAGGCCATGAAAAAAGTTGGGCTGTGGGTCCTGATCTACCAGCAAGCAGTGGAACAAGGATTAATTACATCAAAACTTGAAAAGTCTTGTTGTTTTCTACCCCTTCAAATAGAGTCTACTATTTACACTTGAATCCACTGATGGGAAGGATTTTTTCAGACAGGAATGAAAAACTGATTTTAAAAATCCAAATTCTGTCTCAAAAATGCTTCCAGAAAAGAGGAGACTTTGAAAAGGTAGTCTGATGAGCTAAAAATCTTGCTGTATATACTCAGATTGAAGAAAGACTGTCTGGAAGCTTCATTCTTATGCTATTTTTGCATTTCACTTGGAAGCCCTTAGGGTCTCAAACAGAAGCTGTATGTAAGAGAAAATGAAAAATGTATCTGAATATATCTGTTATAAAAACAACAGGAATGCAGAAGAAAAAGGTACCTCTGGCTAAGAGAATCTGGAAAAATTGAGGAGGAAGACTACAGGGAGCTCTTTGAAAGGATTGGTACTGGTGTTCTCTGAAGCCCTAGGAGAGGGAGCACTGTATTTCTCTGGAAGGAAACAAAGAGAATTGCAAATATCAGGAACAGACTTAAATATACTGTCTAGAGAGTTGCACTTCCATTTTAAGGTTTATAACTGTCCACAAAACATAATTTTAAAAAGAGGGTGAGACAAAGAAAATTAAAATCCTTAACTGCACAAGACAGTTTCAACATGAACATTAAGTCTTTTCCATTATTTCTCCTAATCTCCACACAGAGGTGTATGTCCCTACATATATTGCCTATGTTTTATCTTCTGACATAAAAAAAGAAAGTCTAGTAAGTTGCAAAGGGTTTTTGTTTCAGTTTAGAATATGATTAAGGACTCATCTTCAGGTTCTCTCCAGTACAGGTCTTCTCCCTGCTACAGCAAAGTTTTTAGGCTGAGATCTAAAATCACTATTGTCACACCAAGCGTGACTTAGAGCTAAGACACCTTGCTCCAACAGTGTGGTCCAAGAAAGCCCCACTCACCCTTCTTAAGGCACCTAATGGTAGTCTCCTAGTTTTCCACAGCAGGCTCATTTACCAGGAGCTTTACTATTGCATACACAATTTACAAATGTCACCATCTTGGGTGCACTTAACTAAAAGCCCACCTATATATTTGACAGGTGCCTCCACCACAGGCTCCTGGAGAGCCTGGCTTACTTGGCATACTCACATGATGTCTCAGCAGCACAGGCAGCCTTCCATTCACTCAGAGGAAGAGTAGGACTCAGAGGCAATGGATACTTTTATTTTGTGTTAGGCTTGCTGCAAATGCACCTTCTTAGAAATCAGGTGATACAAATTCTTATTTATCCTGGCCCTGAAAAGAACTGAAACCTAGGTTTGGAATATCTAATTTGCTACTGGTATAGATATGCTTCTATGGTGAAAAAAGAGCCCCACTCCTTCCTCCTCAGGTAAAAAAATGTTCAAGACGGAAGCTATGCTGCAAAGGACTAGGAAAACAGAGGGGTTTGCTTTTATGTGCTTAGAACCATGAAAACATGAAGAAGGCAATTTCTGGCCTTCAGTCCAACCTGGCAGAGGCACCTGGGCCTGGGAGAACAGGAGCATGTCCATCTGTTGTGGTGGTGGTCCTGAGCCTATCTGCACATACTGGTTTGAGACAGTTCTCAGGACAACGCCCACATTTGAAAGTCAGTCTCACAATTTCCAGCAGCACCCTTCTCTTAGTTTTCCCTTTGAACTGGTTTAAGTATCTCTTTGCTTGGTAAGATGGGTGTTTTGAATGCCATGAGAGCACTTAGCAGGAAGGAAACAGAACCTTAGCTGGGCTGGCACAGCATCACTGACTCCTGGTCTGGAGTACTGGAAGTTGAGGGTTTGCAACACTGAGTTATAGAGTTATAGAGTTATAGTTACTGAGTTATAGTTTCAGTGCTGAGGCCTTTCTTGTGACTGCTTCAAATCTCCGTTCAGCAGCTATTAAGTCTTCATGAATACATAGTGAGTATAAACTTACATGCTTTTATTGCCTCGAGTTCTTCAAAAGTATTGTCATGAAACACAGCAGGATGGAGCTGCATTTGCCTAGTGGTTTAACAACAATAAAAAAAGATAATCAGGATATCTGCTATATATCTGCACTGCTATAATTTGCTTAGTGATATAGCCCCTTATTGTTTGCTCAGCTTCTATATTAGTTTAATTTCAAATTGACGTTTGGTCTTTTGTCTTTTTGTGGAAAAGCAACCAGGATAGTATTTAATTACAAATTTTCTGTTTAATCTATCATTTCAAAAATAGACCAGAGTTGAGTTCTGCAGTACTTTTAAAATAAAATAATGGTTTCACAAAATCATGTTAGCTTGAAGAAAACATTCATATTGTCATGTTAGTGTTTCCTCACTGACATAATTAGGTTCCCAAAAACTTCTATAATTTATTAT
>WAAG01043311.1:26859-52753 GCA_013390105.1 Tichodroma muraria | reverse complement strand
TTTTTTTTTTTTTTTTTTGGTGTGTAAGCTAAGCAGTTTTTTTGTTCTTTTCTTTTCTTGCAGCATCTTTCCTTGAAAGCAAAAAGGGCTAAAGTAGATGACCACTAACATGACTTCAGTTGTTGTGACATCAGAAGCAGAACCTACCAGTGATTTCAAGCTGGCTACAGTCCATTCAGCAGTCAGTTCATGAGAATTTGATCTTCCATCAACCTAAATGTTTAAATGCCTGCCAGGATCTGTAGGGGTTTATGCATGACCAGTACATTGTAAACCTAGAGCTTGCATTGTGGACATTTTAACCTTTGCCTACCTGACCTCTGTTGTTAATCTGGGCATGTTGCTCCTTTTAAATAGGTAGAAAAACAATTTAAAAAGAGGACGTACAGGACCACAAAAAAACCTGAAACCTTCTAGAAAGAAGCAGATTTCCTGGAGTGGTACTGCCTTATGAGTGTGGGGAGTAGGGTACCCTGCCTCCTGTCACCCAGAGCACTGTGACTTACACCGGCCAAACTGAGCCCGGCTCCTGCCAGCAGGAGCTCAGGGCAATCGACCACCCCTTGAAATGCAAGGTGCTGCCACGGAAGCATTGATTTCGTGTTGGACCATGCCAAACTGGTGCAGCTTGTGCTCCCAAGCAGTAAAAGTGTCCTGCCCGAGGCTGAGCTGGCCCGGCTCACTGTGCTGAGCAGTCCCTGGCTAATGAAATGTCTGGGTTCTGCACATGGGAGTTGTTCTTTGGGGAGGGGGAGAAAGTGCAGCTCAGTATTTTTAAGATGGATTAATTTTCTGCTCAATCAGGGGACTAAAGATGTATGTTCACAATCAATCAAGTTCACAGACAGGGCTTTACTTTTTTATCCTATGAGAGAGAAAATGTTAACCTTCCTCCGGTTGGCATACCAGTAAATTTCATCTGGGGAGTACCATGGAATTCTGTTTTTTAGCCTCTGTTGATCAGCAAAGAAGGAAATGTTCTATACTTTCCTGTAAGGAACACATTCCTTTATATTTCTTTTATTACAAATCTGTTCTTTACTGCTTGGGACTTGTTTTCCTCTGTTACTGAAGAGAAGGATGCTCTGAACAGTTGCTGCTTTAATCAGGATTCCGTGGCTACTTTTCAATGAGGAATTATGCCTGTTTGTGTTTTAGCAGGATAGCTTGGATACATATATTTCTTTATTTCCATTTTCCATTTTTACCTATTGATATTTATTTTAGAAAGACATCGCTTGAAAATTTTATTTTTGTAATTCAACTGATTTGATGAATGTGCTTTTTGGCATATTAACTGTTTTATTTTCTTCTTAAAAAAAAAAAGGATGTAAATAGAACAAATGCCTTCCTCATCACAGGACTGCCTTGAAAACTTTCTTGAGAGCTTCTTTACCTTGTCCCTTCCAAATACCTGCAGAGAGAGCACATTGTGCCACATGCACCGTGTGGTCTCCTCAGTGTGTCTGTCCTGACTGCCAGCACAAACACATGTACCAGTCTCCAGGAATGGCACCAGCAGCATGAAAACTGTGTCACCTTCCTCCTTGTTGTCCCTGTGACCCTCACCTTTGTAATTACTCTCTTAGACTGGAAGCTCCTCGGGGCAGGGACTGTCTCCTAGCCAGAGCTGAGAGCAGTGTTGGAACTCACTAAAAAGATTCAATTTGCAGGTTTTTTTTTTTCTCTTAAAGGATCGGAGGAAGAACTGAATATGAAGACCTGTCAGTTGTCTGTGTTTCTCTGTCCTCTGGAAGTATTCTTAAGAAAAATAAAACTGTTGAATTGAGGAAGCTTGGGAATGCATCACTTTGGCCTGAGCAGGGGGTGGTTTCCCAGGGTGCTGGGTGGGTGTGTTGGGCTGGGCTGGCAGTGGGTGGCCACTGCATTTGCCAGCTCTCAGAATTTTGGGTGCCTCTGGAGACCTGTCTTGTCCAGGTGTTCCACCTGGCTGCCAAATTTCCTCAAGGAATGATTGTGATTCCTGCTGAGGTCAGAACCCAGGGATGTGCAAGCTTTGTCCCACACTGCAAACTGTCGTAGTTATGTAAAAATGAGTGCAGTAGGTCTGTGTAAACAGAAAAAGAGAAATTGAGACTTGTCTTTTTAGCAGTTTTACGAACTATTGAGGTGTCACCACACCCAGAACAGGCAGACAGATGCAGGCTAAGAATAAATGTTATTAGGATCCAGACTAAGGTCACCTTTAGAGAGAAAACACTGCTTCATCAGAGATGTGGGCTCTTGGGAGGTGTTGGAAGACAGGAAACTTAAAAACCCCTGGAAATCTCTTTATTGTGTAAAGCTTTGGCCTCCAGCTCCCTGCTAGATTAGTACAGAGCATTCTACTTTAAATAGCTTTGTGTGAGGAGGTGTCTCACAGCCTTGGTGGTGGCTCTTGGCTGCATTAACAGGCTGTTGTGGGGGAGGCTGGAGTTGTTTGTAGATGGTTGTCAGGAGTTTAGGAAACATTTAAGGATTTGAACCCTGGCTTTTAGAGAATGAGGTTAGAATATCAGACTGTTGAAGCAAAATACTGCCTGGAATAGAGGTCATTCCACTGCTGGCAAGGGGACAGATTTTTCTAAAAGTAAATTTATTACCCATTGACATCAAATGACTGTGGGTAAAAAAAAAAGGTGCACTCCTCAAGCCCCTCAGGAAGTGCTTTCAGTGTTTCTGCTCAGGACCTCAGTATTGTCAGCTCCAGAAGAAAATGAAGTTAAACTGGAATAAAGATTCAGCCAAGAAAATATTAATTGGAACATATTTCCCATCTTGTGGATTAAAAGTAATTCTGATAAACTAGTCGGAAAACAGTCTCAACCCCTTTTGGTTAATCTGAAGAAAGAGACAAGTAATTAAAAGCTGGGAGCCTTGGTTGTAGGGAAAGAGGGAGGGAAGAGAGCAGGGAAGCAGAGAGCCTTGCAAAATCCCTTCTTTTGGGAGAATCAGTGTTATGGATAACTGTGCTCATCCTGGGACTCTGGTAGTTATCCCTGGGCTCAGGCAATTTTCCTGAAAGCAGCTTGGAAACAGGTTTATTACTCTCATTTCATAATGTTAATCTCTGTCAAGTGATCAAGCAATCAACAGTTGGCAAGGAGAGTTGACCCCACAACTCAGCATTTAGAGTAAGTGACTCTGCTGGGCTTGGAACAAGTTGCAAGATGAATGTAAGTGAACTTGTGGAAAAGCTGTTCTTATATCCAGTTTTTGGCTTAAACGTGCCTGCATTTTGAGAAAAGTACCAGTAGATGGCAGGCACCGGTTTCAAGAAATATCTTGGGGAAAAACTTAATTTGCCAATTCTTCCAAAGTTTCCCTTATTCTTCAGTTTTAATGTTTAATTGGCTTAATGGTAGGTGGGATGAGAAAGGGTAAAGGAAGAAGCTGTCGGTGGCTGTGGGATAAAGGCAGTATTTGAGGTGCAGAGATTAGGGAAAAGCCCAGAGGGCTGAATGTCCTGCTGGCTTACAAGTAAACAAACAAAATGCCCTAAAAAAACCCAAAATTCCATTATGTTCTGTAGTGGTTCTTTCGCTTACACCCTGAGTCATAAAAATGGCACTTTGTCCACACTTCATATTCACTACAAAGGAACCTTTGGGCTGTGTTGGATTCTAGCCACTATTGTAATAAACAAAATTAACAGTTTAGTACAAAAACACCCCCAAAACCCCAAACCAAACAAAAAAATCCCCTGCTCTGTTTGTGGCAGTGTGGCAGATGTGATTTGTCTCAGAGGATGCAGGAATATCTTCCTGCTCCATTCCAGAACTGGCTTTTGCAGGGCTGTGGATGTGCAAGGCTGTGAGATGCAGGGGTTGTATTTGGCTGTGTTGCCAATTATGAGCGATCAAAAATTGCCTGGGGAAAAAAAAAAAAATCTCTATTTTCTCCTTTCTAGAATGATAATTAGAATTTAAAATAACTAAATGCATTTAACTTGTCTTTCAGATTTATTTGAACTCTCTTTTACAGTTCCTGGAGTGCACAGAGCATCAGGAGCACCACTCAAGGAGATCCCTGATGTGGAATTCACTGTGGGCTGGGGAGATGGCTGCAGCTGCACATCCCACCCTCGCTGTTTCCTCGCTGTTTCCTTGCTTTCCCAGGCCCAAGGCTGCTCCCTGTGCTCTCTTCCCAGGCTGGCTGCTGCAGGCAGAGGCAGAAGGGGAGAAAGGTGAGGTAGAAGCAGTCAGAGGAGGATGTTTCCTGTCCTTGGGGTGTTTCTGACATCCTCCCACAGGTGCCTGGAAGTGGGTGGGTGTCCCTGCAGTGAGTCCTTTGCTTGTGCAACCTCTGCCTGCAAGGGTCCCTTCAAGGTCTCCCACCTGAGCAGGGATCACCCACCAGATCCCAGCAGACTTTCCATCCTGTACTGCTTTGCTTGGAAAAGTCAAAATTTACAGGAGAGAGCAGGACAGAGAGCAACAAATCACAGCAGCTTCTTGGTTCCCTTCAGCCAAGAAATAGATTGTTTATTGCAGATGCCTGTTGGCAGAGAGAGGATCCTGTCACACAGGGAATGTTTCGATGTCAGGAAACATCTTCTGTGAGCCAGGTTGTATGGAACTCCTGCTGCTTCTCCCTTTGGTGTCTGGGGAGACACCAGGGTTCCAAAAGCTGTGCAAAGATCCTGCTGCAGCCAGGGCAGGGAAGGGATGCTTTGGGATGTGCTGGGACCTGGAAGAGCCAGGATCACGTTCAGTTCTGCCACGGGGAGCAGGATCTGCCTGGCCTGCTGCTGTGCTGGCACAGGCTGGGGCAGTGCTGGTGGGAGGCATCCATCACAGAGGCAGCTCTGGATGTAAATACAGGCTGGGACAGTGTGAAATAGTGGTGGCCATTAGGAGCTGTCAGAGCAGCCAGGACACCAGGAAGGCTCTTTGCAGATCCCTGGGGATGCTGGGCAGCCTGGCACATGGAGGGGAGTTGTATCAGAACTGCTGCAGTACTGAACAAGTCTTGTCTTACTCAAAATCTGTCTTCTTGGATCTGTCTTTTTGGAAATTGCAGCTGCTGCTGATTTAACCCTTTGCATCACACGGGTGGGAAAGCAGCGTGTTACAGTGGTGAGGGATCCATCAGAGAAGCCTTTTGATGGATCAAAGCCTCTCGGTATAGATGGAGGAGCAGAAGGTGACTCCTCCTGCAGCTGTGTGCAGGGGACCTGCTGCACTGGAGCATTTCCAGAGGAGGTCATTCCTGGCTCTGTTACAAACCCTGTCCTCAGAGCTTGCCTGTCTGAGCACCATGGTGGGAGTCAGTGCAGGGTTTGGACACCTGATCCGCCTTGCAGGGCTCACCATGGGGAGAAGGAGACGGTTCTGGTGGTGTGTATATGTGCTTCTTGTTGGCAGCAGGGCACATCTCTCTTGCTGTGCTGAGAGGAACCAGGCTGCCACTGCCCCTTTGTCTGGCCAAGGGTCCCCACATGGTGACACTTGTAAGGTGTCCATATCCCCTAGCACCAATTTTGCAAGCAGCTGTCAAGACTCGTGTTTGGTTCTGTTTCTCATCCTGTCCCCAAAATAAATATGGAAAAGGCTAATTTCAAGTGAATTCTGTAAGTGGCAAATGGCCCCATTCAAACCTCATGAAGCCCTGCTCAGAATGTCCCCACTGGTGGCGTTTTGAGGGCAGGATTTGCAGCAGGTGAGCAGTGTGTAACCCCCTCTGCAGGTTACTCTGTGGGTATTTGTGCCCCTGGTGTGAGTTGTTGTTGCCCCTTTCAATTTCAGCACCATTTGGAGGCCTCCTGAGGATGTGCTGTGCCACAAGGAAGGCTTGTGAAGATGAGTGAGGAGATCCAAGTTGGAAGCACTCATCGTTAAACAGGGAATGGAGAGAGCAGGGGTTGGTGCATGTTGGTAAGAGCAGCTGCTGCTCTGGATCTGCTCCATGTCCTCCTGCTTCTCTCTGTCCAAAAGCTTTTCACAGACACCTCCTAACTCTTGTCACTTTGTCACAAAGTTCTCATGACTCTACTTAAGGGTTGTCTTGTGGGCATGAGGAGTGGAATATAGAGGGAAGATGTATTGTAGAAGGAAATCTCAGGAACTGGGGAGGCTGAAATACGTGGGAACCCACTACTCAGTCATTTGAGTGAAGTTCCCATTAGGGTTTGGAAACTTTCCAGGAGCCCTTGTACCTAAGCAAGCAATAACTTCTGGCAAGACAGGAGTTTTAGGCTTTGCCAGAATTCCTGCATCAGGTGCTACGAGAGGAGAGAGGAGCTGAGCCTGACAGAGCTTTGCCCAGAGCACAGCCACGGAGGCAGGCACAGTGCCTGTCACCATCACAGCCCTTCCTGAGGTGTGTTCTCCAGGGAAGAACACCTTCAAGGACTCCAGAGGCACTATCGACCTGGAGCAGCCTGCTTTGTGTATTTTTTCCCAAGTTAGTAGATAAACATTGAATATTCACCTCCTCCCTCCAGAATTTCATTCTGGAATGACTTTTTGGTTGGAAACAAGGAACTGGAACATGTGAATTTTGCTGTTGACTTTGTCTCTCTCTGGGTAAATCCACTTGTAGTTCATTTTACTGAAGTGTAAATACGAGTGAAATTTTATCTCCTACAGCAGTAGGAGACTGCAGTGTCTGTCAGATTTATTGACACCCACAAACACGATGATTTCTGGAAGACAAAAATGGTTTTGGCAAGTGGGTTTGCGTGTTTGGAATTCTGTCGCCAAAACTGGCTGAGACGGTTTGAGAGAAAACTCTGCTTTCTAAAACTGGAAGGAGCAGATTGCTGACATCTGATATTTCTCAGTGCTGACTGATCTTTAAATGCTGTGCTTGATTTCAGTTGCACTTTTTTCCTCACTTCACTCTCTCAGGCTGTGTGGCAGAAAGTATTTTGCCACATCCCTCTCCTCGCTGTGCTTTTCCACTGCAGAAAGATGCAGACCAGCAAAGGAAGCTTGTTTTCCCTTCCCTTTCTGTTCAAAAAACTGTGAAAGAAGCAGGGTGAAACTTCAAAATGTGGATCAAGGGTTAGAATCCTCCTTGGGAAAAAAAGTTCAAAAATGTTTTTAATGAAAGTTTTCAGTGAAAGTAATACAAAGTAAGATTATGGCCCTGTCTGCCACTGCCCAGCTGTTGGGGTGTGTCTCTCCATGCTGTGCTTTGCACACACACACACCCACAACAGTCCAACTCACTGGGCCTTCGCAGTGAGATGAAAATGTCCTTCTGGAGACTTCCAGCATCCCTCATTTTCTTCTGCAGGCTGATGTTGTTTTGGCTGAAGGGTTGGTGTGGCACAGCCAAGGTGGGAAGCATTGAGAAAGCTGCAGTCAGCAGGCTGCTGTTAAAATCTTGCTGCTTACGAGATGCTGAACAGATGATATGGAGCTCCTCATGGAGCAACACGGGGCAAACACGTCATGAAAAATGGCAAGTGAATCAAAATTAATGATTATGAGGAGCAGCTTTTCCAAGCAGTGTCTTGTCTGTGCAGCCAGGATGGTTTGGTGGTCTGGAAGTTCTTGTAACGTCTTTAAAGATTAAATCCCTCATCACTGTAGTGTAAACTTGCATTAGTTATTTACAGCTACATGCATGAAAGGGCTCTGGGCATGAGTCAGGGAGCTGTGAGGGTGACTTTTGGGTGTCTGGCTCCTGCAGTGGACACCAGAGCCTTTTATGGGTGTCTGATCTTCCATGCAGCCCAAAGGGACTGCTGATGCCAAAGGATAAGGTGCATGGCACCCAGTTTGCTAATTGAGATAACTGAGATAGCCAGGGAAAAGTGAGTTTGAGGTGGTAGTGCCAGTGTGAGCTCAGCTCTTTGAGGTGCTGTGCAACCTCTTGTGGAACTGAGCTTCTAAAAGCCTCCCACGAAGTGATGTAGAGAGAGGTAAACCAGTTCTAAAACTGGAAGCCCAGAACGGAGACACCAGTGAGATGCTAATGGGCAGCAGTGATTTGGCTGTGCGCAAGTTACGTCTTCTGAGGGAGAGGGACACAGTCCATTTTATTGGCCTTTGCTAATAAGTGTGTAAAGAAGTGTAAGATGGAGAGTTCCTGCACCACACTGCTGCAAAACAGTTAAAATTCCAGCTATAGGAGGAGATAAGTGATAAATCCCTGCTCTACATGTTGGCTCAGATGCATTTACTCAAACTAGGGTGGGACTTCCAAGCCCTCTTCAGCTGCAAGTGGTAGCACTCACCAGCTCCAGCAGAGGGGTCGGGGTGTAAAGATGGGGCCTGGGCACCCCCTGAGCTCAGATCAGCTCCCCCTCCTAAAAGAGAACCATCATCACAGCACCCTGGGGAGAGACTGTGGCTGCAGCTGTGTAAAGGCAGCTTCACAGAGAGCCCCAAATCCTTCTGCAAGTGCTGTGGTGTCTCTGGTGTGAGAGGGATGCTGGGCAGAGCATCTGGCTGGGGGGTTGGGACGCGGAGGAGCAGGGGCAGGAGCCCGACCCCATGAGCTGGGCAGAGCTGCTGCAGGCCCGGGGCCAGGGGTGCCCAGCACAGGCCCTGGGGCTAATGGTGAAGGCTGGGGAGCCTGGGATGCTGACAGCAGGGCCCGGCGGGCCCGGGGGCACTCAAGTAACAAATTGAACGGTGAATATCTTAAGATGACTTTGGTTTATTGTCCAGATCAGGTCAGCGGAAAAAATATTGGGAGACTGAACAAAGAGACAGGCTGCTTTAGCAGATAAATGGACTGATCATTTCGTATTGAGGAACAATCTCTAAAACATAGTTTACTGCGCAGCTGAGGGCTGAAGCATTTGCTGATGCCGAGAGCTCCTTCTTTGACCCTCGGCGCGCGTGGAATTAAACGGCGCGGTGTTTTTTGATGGTTAAACTCCCCGAAGAAGACACTCCATTTGTTACCGGGGCTCTGATGAAGTAAAGTGTGGTTTATATGTACAAGGCCGGCCTTCAACTCATCTCAGAATGAATGGAGAGGTAAAATTGAATTTTACACTCCTGCTGCTATGATTAATGTGCGGCTCTGGGAGCCGGGTGCTGGCCGCAGGAGGGCAATGCAGGCTCGCTCTGTGCGGGAGCCTGCCGCCTCACTCGTGCGCGGGGAGCAGGGAGGGAGCAGGGAGGATGCAGAAGTGACTAGCTGCTGCTGCAGGAGCCAGCCCGCCAGCGCCGTAAATCCCGCCGCGCCTGCCCCAGCCTGCGCTCCGGCGGCCGGCTGCACCTGACAAAGGAATAAACTCGTTAGGTGGATAAAAGAGCACGAGGACGGTAAATCGGGCTCTAATGGCAGGGAATGAGAGGGCTGGGCGGGGCGGTGAAGCCGCTCAGGGCAGGGTCGGTGCCGGACAGGGACCTGCAGGTGGCTGATGCAGCTCCGTCCTCTGGGATGGCTCGGAGGAGGGCACGGGAAGACCCCGGGGGTCTGAAAGCTTCTCATGGGCAGGACAGGGACGAACTGCCCCACAGCCCTGAGTGTGCGTGTGGTTCTCACCCACCACAGGAGGAAAGGAGAGGGTGAGACCTGTCCATAACTTCCTTTGGGACTGAGTGGCTTCTGCGGAAGGGAGCTGGGAGGCCAGGACCTGTGGAGCATCCTTGCACTGGGGGGAGGTGATGGCAGCAGCACTCACCATTGCACCCCTGCTCCACTCCCTGGGGCCCTGCTTGTCCTGCTGGGCAGAGCGTGCTGCGTGCCTGTGACTCCTTTCCCACAGTCCCAGTGGGGAAACAACTGGGACTGTGGGAAAATTTTTACCGGTGGGGGACTTCTGTGAAGCCCCCCACTGGTAAAAATTGTTCCCTGGCTCTCCTGCTGGTTCTGGGCAGTCCTGCTGTGCTTCATCTACATTGTGGGGATCACCTCCTTCACCTCAACCCCCAGCTGCCCTAGCGATGGCTCACCTGGGTGGGCTACAAATAAATTCTCCCTTCTGGTTAATTCTTGGACGTGGGGATGATCCAACCCCACTCGCTGCTCAGTGCCCCAGATTTCCTTGGCAGCATTTGAACCCGTGATGGGATACTCAGCTGTTAAAGGATGGTGTGTTCAACGAAAATGCACATTTCAAAAGGTATAAATCAGAAAAATGTTGGGCTAAGTACTGCAGAGGACAGCTCCTATGTTAATTCAGGTAGTGGAATAGTTTCCTTGAGATCTTCTGTGCTATTTGCCTAAAAACGAAGCAATTCAAGCCAATGACATACATTAAAAGTACAACAAGGTAAGCAATTGTCTTTCACCATCTCTCCAGCTCTGAGCTCAGGACTTGAAAAGGCTGGAGATCAGAGCTGGTAAGGGAAACAACATGGAAACCTGTTAGCTCTGCTCTGCTGAAACCAATGGACTCCCACCCACGTGGCTGAAAATAGAACTATGTAAATCATTGCTTCTTTTTCTTTTTCCTTCTTAAATGGAACTTTTATATGTCAAGTATCAGGTGAAACTCATTTTAATTTTTATTTTCTGTTGGAATGCAAAATCAAGGATACTGGTATAGATCTTATGATTTTTGTTTTTAATTCTAGTTGAGTTACTTTGGTTTGCTTTTAGATATTTCTAAATTGAGATACATTTCTAAGGTTCTCTCACTAGAAATGATTCTCTCAGTCTCATCTTCAGATATTCACAGTGCCCTGCCCTTACCAAAGGTGAAGTGCACAGGGCAGAGAGCCCTGGAAATGAGCCTGTTTACAGGAGTGGTTCTTTGTGCACAAGTTTCTCAGATAGTGAGAATGGAATGGGTTGATTCTTTTCAGGCAGCACCTTGCTAGTTTTGAAAACAATTCCCTGCTTCCAGAGGCGTGGCTGGAGAGGCTTCTCCATCCAGGTACAGTGGAATTAATCACTCCCTGCCCTAGGGAGGGCTCTGCTTTCCAGTGTTCCCCAAAACCAGCTCTGGTCTTTAAACTGATATTGTTCAGAAGGCATTGAACAGTGCTGTTTGTTCTACCTCGCTGTGCAGAAATAATTTTGTTTTGCTTTCTGAGCTACGGAGCTGAGAGGAGAAGTTCTGTTGGTGAGGGAGACAAACTTTCTGTGGCAAATCTGAGCCCTCCAGCCCAGGCTGGGTGGTGTGGCTGGGGGCAGGGGGCTTTCAAACATCTGCTTCTACTCAGCCCCTCTCTGAGCCCAGCCACGGGCTCCCGCTGACAAACAATGAACGACCGAAGGATAACAATGAGTCAGGTGAAAAAAGGAAATTGTTTTTTTGACAATCTGCTGTTGGGCGGGGGGGAGAGAAGGCAAAAGACCCTGTAAGAATGAAAAGCCTAGGAGAAAGGGGATAAGTTAACATTAAATGGGCATGTGGTGACAGGGAGGGAAATGGTGGGACAGCTGGAAATGCAGCAGGAGCCTGGAGAAAATCGATACGAGATAAGCGTTCCAGGGGTAGTGCTGTTCATCAGGTGACAAAGTTAAAGGCAGCAAGACACTAAAAGTGAGAAAATATCACTGACCCCCTGCAGTATTGATCAAACAGCTGAGACACTCAAGGCCAAAGTCACTAATAAAGTGAGACGTATCAGCAAGAAGCCCACGAGAGCAGATGAGTTGGCTTCTGAAGGTCTTAAAGATAAAAATAAAACATATCTGCAAAAGTTCTTGTTAACCATCTTCTTTGTCTTGTTAAGTGCAAAGGAGACAGAGCAGCTTTGTTGGGAGGCATGGAGGAGAGGCATGAGGTTTGAGGAATTATTTGAGAACTGAGTGGATTTTGTAGGGAGAGAAAAAAGAGAGCCTGTGATGCTGGGGAGGGACAGCAGCTCTGCCAGGACACCTGCAGAAGCCACCTGAGCTTTGGGTCATGGTCCAAGCCTTAAATGGGTCAGTTTGGTCACCTGAGCACCTGTGGTGAATCTGAGCACATCTGCCTCAACACCCCCCAGAGCACAAGCCTTGAGTCAGTTCTCACAGGGAAGATCAGGTGGTTTGTGCTCCTTGATTTTCTCTAACTGCCCGTCGCTGAGGGAGGCAGGTGAGGACAGGCCTCTGCCAGGACACAGGCATTTCAAATAGGAACGATAATTAAATTAACAGGAGTTTATTCCCTGCCTCCTCCCCCTTGAAATGCCTGAAGTTGTGCCTGGAGGATTTGATGCTCTCATCTCCTGTTTGAAATAGGCTCGGGTCAGCTTGCTGTGTTGGTGTAGGCACAACTTGAAGCTGTCCTTGACCATCTCATGAACTAAAACTTGCCCCAGAGCTGGATAAGAGGGTGTTTGGGCACTGCCGTGTGTTGGGACCTGTCCAAATGTTCCAACTCCAAGATGCTTCAAAAAGACTTTTTATGGAGAGAGGGCAGTGTGAAAGGGGAGAGGTAAGTAGCTGTAAAGAGAGCAAATGTGTTTAAAAGTGTTGCCTGGATAACACACCAGAAAAGATGAACGAGGCTGTGTGGTTGGCTATTGGGGGGAATGGAATAACTTTTTTTTGAGTCTTAATGCTACATATTAAATAAGAAGAACCCCCCTCTCCTCTCTTCTTGGAATTAAAGGGATCAGGAGGGTCTTTTCACCTCCCCTGTTTTTAATAGGTGGAGTTCCTGAGTGGTTGTTCTCTGCTAGGAAATACCTAATTTTAAGATTTGACACAGGTCCAGCTAGTCTCTTGCAGGTGTTGGATTTCAAGTGAATAATTCTTAGATATGTGCACCTGTGCAACAAAAACCCAGTAAATTAGAATAGTTCTTTTTGTTTACTGTTTTTATCTTCTAGCAAAATCTTTGCTGCTTCACACACTTTAGAAATAAGTGAGTTAGGAGCTAAATGTTCTGCCTGATCTCTTCAATGCTCAAATGCCCTTTTATTCCAGTTCTTAGTGTGTCTAGGAAGGCCAGTGTCCCAGAACTAGTCAGAAACAACAGAGAGGGTCTGTTTGGGTTATTTTGTTGAGCTATTTTAGTTATCCCAGCATTTGCACCATTATTTGTTCACATGAACTGTTATCTTCGTGCACTTTTACCTGCCTTTACTGTGGTTGAATACTGGGAAAACAGAGCTGCTTGGGAAAGAAAAGGAAAAACTCCACTCTTTTGTTCATTTTTTTAATGAAAGATAGCTTCCCCTGGCTTCTGCCTTTGCTCTGGCTTTTTCCCCTGTCCCTTGTGGAGAAAAGCAGGAAAGGAAGATGAAATAAATAGTGACCTGCTAACTGCAGGGAGACGTGAGCTCCCTGTAGTGGTGATGATGTAGTGCCCTGAAAGCACGTGTGCTGTGAATAACTGGCACAGGAACTGGCAGGTCCCCCAAAGGAGGTATTTCTGGGGGAAGAGAAGAGTCCACAAAGGAAGCTGACAGAGAAGGGATTTATGTAGCTCAGCTGTAGGCAAGAGAGGCTGAAGGAATTGCTGGATTCATCAGGTTTCTGTGGTAGTAGAAGCAACTGCACCTTAAATTCTTGTTTGAAGATCCTAAACCCAGAAGTCCGATTTTGTTCGGTTTTTTTTTAAATGGGTAAGGTAACCCATTGGAAATGATTGCAAAATTTAACTGGGACATGGACCATTTTATAGACAGCAAGGTCAGATCAGCCAGCAGAGATTAATTTAATTAAATCAATATGTGATGCTAAACCTCTTAATAAAAACTTAAATAAGAATTTTGGAGAGAGAAATTGATTACATTTGCAGGGTATAAAATGGAACAACTGTTTGTTCATGAAATACTTTTTGCAAAGGTTTAGAAAATGACTGACTTCTTCCTCTCCCCATTTCCCCATCCCTTCATGTGATAAAAGAACTGGTAACCTGTTTTGGGATTTTTCTTTTGCTGTTGGGTCCTCCAGCCTTACAAGTTTGAACATGGAGTGGGAAAAAAGAGGCACTGCAACTCTTTGCACCTCTGTCCCTTCAGAAAGGTACAATTATGCTTCTTCTAGTGTTTTCAGATGTTTTCTTTCAACCAGATTTCGTTATGTAAATTCAGAGCAATGATCAAGATTTTCAAAAGCTCTGTGATCTTGGACATGTGACTGTGGGGAGCACAGGTGTTTCTTGCACACCCTGTTGAGTTTTATATTCTACTGAGTCTGTTAAATTACATAATTCTATTTCCTAGGAAATCAGGTGAGATGCTTGGGCAGACAGGGAATATTATGAAGGAGATGGCCCTGGAGCAGCACAGGTGCAGGAAGGTGCTGCTGACCTCCAAAGAGCTGCTAACCTCCATCACTCCCCTGCAATGGGCTTTTCTCCCAAAATAGCTGAAGCTGATGTGTTAACTTTGCTAGCAGGATCCCAAAGGAGTTTTGTTACATCTACTCTTAAAACAAAGAACTTTTCCTTGCTTTTCAAGCACCCACTTTTTTACGCAGCTTAGACAGCGCCCTTAGCTTGTCTGCAGGGGTTGAGAAGTGCAGGTGAGAGTGTGGCTGTCCCATACCCCCTTCTGGACCCCGGCCCCACCCCATAACTGCTTTCCCTGTGCCTGTACCCCCTCCCAAAGCTGAGCCACCTCCTAATGTGCTGCTCAGATGGAGCCTTTCCCAGAGCTCCTTCCTGAGGAGCACCGGGCCCAGGTGAAACTGAGGGGACAGGAGGAGCTGGGCAGTGCCACCCCGGGCAGGGGGATAAGGGATGATGTGCCAGCCCTGGAGTCCCTGTGAGCACAGTCAGGCCTGCTGGGGTGGAAGCAGCTGGGTATTTAGGGAAGGCACCATCCCCAGCACCACCCTGCTATTTGTACTTGTCTAATTATTATGGCTCTTGGCATTTTCTTCCAGAGGATGAGTAATGGAGGAAGGTTGGAGGGAAGGGAAGGTGCAGGGGGAAGAGAGCAGTGATTTGTGGGATGGGGATCCCATCCTGGAGAGGAGGTCGCTGACCTTGCTGAGCACCCAGGGGCAGCCCCAGCTGTTGCTGTGTGCTGTTTGCTTGGGTGGGGACTGTGGCAGGACTTAAAATTTTCACCTGTAAGTTCCAGTTATTCATGTTTTAATTTCTAAATATTCCCCAACAAGCCCACAGTTGTCTGAAAACAAGCCCTTTCCCATGAGACTCGAAGAGATGTTATAAAACTTCTGAGACTGATCCAAGCTGCTGTGCTCATCCTTGATAAGCAAATTCTCCCCATTGTTCCAAGACTTAGTTTAGCAAATCAAACTGTTGGAAACAGCAACTTACTTTTCTTGGAGCAAAAGATAATTCTGGATTTTTCAGGACAGAAATCCTTACCCAAACAGCAGATGTAGCTCTATGACAACCCTTCCTTCCGTTGGTGGAGCACATTGGTGGCTGCAGTAAAGCACACCTGCCCTTGAGGCACGGTGGTTTTGTTAGAGTATTCCAAGGTCTTGTGCAGGCTGGGTGTAATTATGGTGGGAAATTGACCCCTGCTGCATCTTTTTTATTTGTGTGTGCGTGCAGTAACCTGCCTTCTGAGAGCATTTCTTGCTTTTTTATTTCCTCTTGATCAAGAGGTTTCCAGAATGGTCCTGCTGACCTTCCAGAGGGATCCTCCCTGTGCTTTCCTGTGTTGTAATTTGGGATCAGGGATCCACTTCTAGTGAAATGCAAATATTTTGCCCTCCTGGAGAATTGCAGGAGTGGGGAGAGGAGAGGACATTTTGTGAGGGTGGAGAGTGGCTATTAATTCCTACTTCATTGAGAAACACACAAATGAGAAATCTCAATGAGTCAAAAGAGAAGATTTAGCCCAGTATCAGTTCAGCCAAGCTTTTGATAAATGAGCTTATTTGTGTTTCGCCAAGTTTGTTGTGATGTCTAAATGCCTGAATCAGTAAGGGGGGGTGGAATTCTTTGGCCACAGGTAGCAAAGAACAGTGTGTACCTTCTCTAGCAGAATTTGTATGTTATGCCACAAATTTTGTTTTGTGTGATACTTAAATATCTTGGACCAAGAAAGCTCCACAACTTATAACCTGCCTCTTGTCTCCCATGTGAGTTACATGTGGAATATTTACAGGTGCCGTGAAGGAATTCTATGGGGTACTTTTAGATGCAATTCGGGAATTTTATCAAGGTTCATCTTTATTCCGTGGAGCAAATGCTTTTATGCAGGTTATTTTTTTTTGTTTTGTTTTATTTTTCTACCTATTTTTTTAACACCTGATTCCCAAGAAGAGGTTTCTTGACATCTGCACAAGCTCATATCATGCCCTAACCTGTGATTATAGAGAATTTCATGCTTATATTGCCCTCTGTGGCTGTGGGGGATCTGGGGCTGTTGTGACAGAGAGGCTTCCTCTGTTGATCAGAGCTGTGGTGAGCGAGGTGAGGCCTTGGCAAGAGAGTCCACCGCTTGTGACTCTGCCCCAGGGAAGCAGCAGTGAAATCAGAATCTGAGGCTCCACCCTTGGGGATGCTCTTGGTTCCCGTGAAAGCACAGCATCTTCCTACAGTGAATAAACAGTTGGATGAGAAGGAAGATGCTGGGCCTGGATCAAAACCAGAGGGGTTCCTAGCCCAGGCTGACACGACTTTGTTCTGGTGGTATCTTGAGCAGAAGCTTTGGAGGGTGTTTGGAAACCTAAAAAAGTACAGCCAAACCCAGTGTGACTAAATACAAGTTTTCCACAGTGAAAACAACCCCCCTCACAGACCTTTCCCTGCCTCCCCTCTCCTCTGGAGGTGGGCACTGTGCTCCCTGGAACACCCTGATCCCTGAGAACCATAAATCTGCCCCAGGGGGGCCTCTGAGGCACTGTGCTGGGAATTTGGGTGGGGTTGGGAAGCAGTTCTGCTCTTTGTCCTCTGACAGAATAGTCCAGAACTATTGAAATTCATGGTGGGTAGATATCAAATCAGCATTTCTTTCCCTTGAGCAGCTTGTTCTGTTAACTGCTAAACCTTGTAAAGCAAAGCCATCCTTTCCTCTGGGGACAGGAAGGGTTTTGAAGCTCCAGAAGAGTGAGGGTGTATTGTCTCTCACAATCAAAAATCAACGTGCTCAAGCGTAAGATCTGCTTGTACTAGAGTATTCCTTGGTGAAGGAATTAGAAGACTGTTGGCTGAATTTCCCAGCCATTCCAGCTTGTGGCAAGCATCCCTGCCCTCCCCTCGCCCCGGTGTGCAGGCAGGTCCCGGTTCAGGGACCTCTGGGGCCAGGTTTAACCTGCCCCTTCAATTCCTTGATCTGGGAAGGAAAGAAACAAAAGATCCCAGCTCTAAAAGGCCCCAGCTCAAGCCAATCTGAGGGCCCAGGATGGCAATGGCCAATTATGATGGGATTATAAAAGATGGCATTACAGAACTGGAAGTATTGATTGAACCTTTAGCCATAGAGACATTGAGAGAGAGAGAAGGAATGAGTGGGAGATCAATATCTGCATCTTTAGGCCTATTTATCTCTGGGTGATTTTTCCATTCCCCTTCCTGTTCGATATGGCATAATTTACCTTCATAAAGTGTTCAGCGTCAGGGGTCCATTATCAGAGTAATCAGTTTTGATTAGTAGAGAAAGGGTACAAAATTGTTTAGCCTCTAGATAGAACTGTGAAGAGTGAGTAAACTATGCTTGACAGCACCTAATGCAGTTAGAATGTAGACTTAATTTGATTCCAATTCTTTATGGCTTTCCATGATTTCAAGCATCTATTGGTTTGTTAGAAAAATATAATAGGAAATGGGCTGTGGCAGGTGGGAGGGGAGAGGGAGGAGAGAGATAATTTAGGTTTGCAGGATGCAATTTTCCTCAATATAAACATTCTAATGCAATTTGATGCCTGTTGTGTTTTGGTGCGCCTGGCAGGAGCTTTTATTTTTCAGATTTATTTTTAGCATTTCGAGGATACTCAGGGGGTAACCCAGTCTGGGTGGTTGGATCTTTATTCCCAATGCCACGAGCTGAGCCTTGGAAACTCTGACCTGCAGCTCAGAGCTGGGAGTCAGGGCTCTTGTCTCTCCTTCCCAGCTCTTTCCCTTGAATGGTCTTGCAGCATTGGCCTTCTCCTAACTGGTGTTTGCTCCTTTTAAAGTAGAGTGGAGAATCCTGTGCAAGGCATTAATGGTGGCAGAGGTCTTGGAGGTGCTCTAGTGAAGGGGCTGTCCTGCTTTGAAGTCAGTCGCTGACCCAGAGGGGATTAATGCTATTGAACCCACTGTGAGTGTCAGGGAAAAGCCAGCTAGGATTTTACTGGGCAATGACTTCACTCTGCTCCAGCTCTCAGGACAACCAGCAGAGCGGTGTGCTAGAAGGGATTAGCCATTTTCCCAAACTTCTGCAATCAGTTGGTTTGAATCCTCAGCCCATCTCAGTTGTGCTTGAGGCAGCTGCTTCACAAGGATTCCACCTCTGCCAGGTGGACACAGCGGTCAGTCAGGTAAACAACACACCAGGAGAGGAGTGGGGACAGTCCTTTCCCGTGGCTGACTCCTGGCACATCCCTGGTTGTGGTGGGAAGGGATGCTCAGGGCCCTGTGTCTGTCACACCAGGGTGCAGAATTTATTCCTAAATGCACATCCCAAATGGAGAAATCCTCATCCCTGCTGCCCCCTGCTCTTCTCTGCCAGTGAACTGAAGGAGGCTTTAACCTCAGCCCTGAGTCCGGTCAGTAATCACCCGTGGAGAGGCAGGAGGTGTGGGAGCAGGGCGGGCAGGACCTCCTGCACGCCCCTGGCAAGAGGCACGGGCAGCTGCCTGGGCCATCTGCAGCTGCGAAGCTTTCTGTGAAGGTAAAATTGACAATCAAACCCCAGTGTGCCAACTCCCATTGCGTTTAGCTGAGGCTTTTAAAGTCTTCCCAGATACCCATGCTGTTCTAAATCCCCCCCAGGATTTTTTGCTCTTTTTTTGTTTGTTTTTTTGTTTTGTTTTGTTTTTCAAGAGAAGTTGAGCAATCGGAAGAAAATCAAACACAATTCTTGAAGTTGGCCAATGAAGTCAAACAAAGACCAGCCTGGATCTTGCACCCCAAAGCCAAGCTGGACTTCTGGAGCTCACACTCAGCTGGCACATCTGACTCTGCCCATCTGTGAGGGTCCCTGGGTGAATTACCAGTGACTCTCTGCAGGACATATTTATTTTTCCAGGTTTATCTATAAAAATAGAGCTGCACAAACCCATTTGAGAAATAGGATCTCCAGTCACAGACCCTGTAGTGCTTGGCTTATACCCTCTGGTGTCCAGGCCTTTTAATACCTTTTAACACTGAAACGGAGACAGTGTTGCTTGTTTCTGTGCTTTTAGTGAGTCTTAGGATATTTGGGCTCATGTTTATTATCCCAGCTCCTGGAGACAAGGGTCTGCAAGAGAATCTTGGCTTTTGTTTTAAGCATTTCTAGTAATTGTGGTTTGTGAGAATGGCTTTAAAATGTGATCTGGCTCCACTGTAAAGATGCAGGGGCTAGAAGACAAATAAAAATTTTAAGTTAGAAAAAGCACACAACCCCAATTTATTTTTGAGCTACTTATGTTGGTTTTTTTTGGAGGGTGAATGATATACTCACAATACATGTCTATATATATCATTATATATATGTAAGGCGTTCACTTCCATTTTCTTCTTTCATTTGGAAAGTTGTTGTGTAATATAAAGAATTGGCAAGCAGCTACCATCAACCACAACAAAAATATTTGAAACTGCTTTCCTCCTGTGCTACTTCACTTGCTCCACATCCAATGCAAGCCAAAGCAGCTGAATGCTGGGCTTGGAAATGACTTTTCATGGTGAATTCATGTCCAGGTGGAAGTGGCTGTAGGAACTTCTGCTACTGGAATTGAGGAATTGCACCTTGGGGTCTAAAGGGATGAGCAAGAGGTGATGAGACCTTGAGTGGTTTGGATATGGTGGTGGTTGGACGATGATTGTGGTCAAAAAAGAACTGCTATAGTCCAAAAAGTCTTAGCTGTACCAGTGCTGGTTTTGGGGTTTGTTTGTTTGTTTTCAGGCATGAAAATGTTATAAATTAATTTTTTTCTGTCTCTATTATTTTTGGTTTTGTCAACCACGTTACTCTTTGTATGGACAATCAGAGGTAACTGAAGACTTGCTGTGTGTCAGAGTAGCCTGCTGGATTGTAATTACTTGTGAAGAAAACAGAATTGGTGCAGTTGATTGTTCACAGAAATTTCTCTGTGAACTGTTTCTGTTCACAGAAGTGCTGTTATCCTCTTTCACTTGGTGAAAAAGCTGTGGTACCTGCCATCTCTCCAGAACAGTTTTTGATCTCTAAAGTTTCTGGTTTCTAAAGAGAAACAGGCTGAACTGGGGGGGTATTGCTGGAATGGGACATTTCCCACCACCTTTTATCTGTTCTATAGCAGCTGGCCTTGCCCCACCATGTTAATGGGAGAATTTTGTGGTGAACGTTAACTCTGCTTTTGCAGGCCTCTGTCAGAAACTTCAGCCTGGGCGTGGATGGGCCAGAAGTACTAAAACAAAACTTTAAAGCAAGTAAGAAGGATTTCTATGCTGGATTTTCGGTCCATAGTGCAGCAGAACCCTTAAACACATGTGCACTCCAAGGGAAGTGTGTAACTTCTTACGTGAATTTGTTTCAGCTGTGTTCACGCCTCTCTGTCAAGTACTTCCCATGAAAATTGGGACTATAAAACCCTGCTGGTATGAAAGTTTTTTCTTCTATAAAGTTTAAAGTTGAGTGCAGCAGTATTCCATATCCCAAACTAATAGTTTGCATGTGTGAACCAAAGTATTAAGTTCACAGCTTTTGAGCAAAGCCAATGTTTATTATGTGACACATCCAGTGTGTCACTTACCTGTTCAATCACAAAGCTGCCTCACGTATTGGGGGAATTGGGATCTGAGTCTGCATCAAGACTTGATGCAGCAAAGAGGTTAAATTAATCAAGCTGTTTGAATGGGATAAATTATTAGCTGATCAGAATATACAGTTCATTTTTGTGACATAGTGAGGTGGACGGCTTGCTTATCTCAGTTACCCACAGGCATATATTCCTGTTTTTCTAGGAAAGTCATCTCCAGTGCATATTCACACATTTCCTTTCTCTGGACTGGGATAATTCAGATTTCTGGCCATGAAAGTGATTCCAGACAAAGTCTAAGAAAATGGATCCTATTTAATATCTGACAGTCATCAGCTGTGCTGAGGAAGGGTCACCACGTGTTCTGTCAGCACAGCTACCAGGCTTTAAGCAGATGCATATATCAGGGGCTGCATGATTTAAAGGGGTAACATTTTTCAGTAGTTAAAAGATGCCAGCTGGGTAAATAAACCCAGGCCATCATGTACGAGTCCTCCTGCTTCCCAAAGTTCATTAGTGATAACAAGACTCTTGGCATTTGGATAATAAATCCACGCTCTAAGGGCTGCTGTGTGCAGGTTGAGGAGCTCAGATGGTGACATTAATGGTGCAAATACAGTAACATTTGAAAAGAAACTTCTGGGAGGGGAGGGGAGGGAGCAGGAAAGGGCAGCCAAGTGTTGGAGCACTGGGGGGAATTTCAGCATCCACCCCTCTGTGCAGAGCACCCAGCACGGACCTGCCACCCGCTGCTGGGCATTTCTGTGCCAGCCCCTTGAGCCAGCGCAGAGAAGGGAGTGTTTGAGACACTGAGAGGTGGGGAATGGGGATGTTCCCTGCCTGAGCTGGTTTGTCTGGCCTCATCAGCTGCAGCAGTTGGGTCAGAGGGCTCAGGACTGCCTGGGGATGGTCACACTCAGCTCTTCCTCCTCGCCTGTCTCCCTGCAATGATTTGCTTTGCACTGAGTTACCTGCTGGCCTGCCTGGGCTGTGGGTCTATGTGTGCAATCCCAAAATACTTATTGGAAGCTCCATGCAGGGGAATCCTAAAAGCCTCCAGAAAAGGTGGTAGACTGTGAGATACTCTGGACCTTGCTGAGGCAGGGACTACTTGTGATTTTTGAAAATAGTCCCTTTTTTGCTACTTTATTACTAATTACCATCTCTTTCATCAAATACAGAAACGGTACACGTCTACAGTCTGTGCTGATCTGATAGTACCTGGCACTGCACCAGTGTTCTCCTTGGCCAGCAGTGCAAAATAAAAAAAGAACAAATGTAATTTTGAAACTTTCTTTAGTGAGAGGAGAGAGAGAATCAGGTGGGGGAACCAACACTGCTGCCCTGCCAGGGCTCCTCACAGCTCAGTGCTGGTTCTGGGTTTAAAACCAGCTCTCCTGGCTTTGCTAAGAATTGTGAAAATGTTTTTAAACTTAAATTTTTATTGTTCTGTGCTTTAATTTTTTATTGTTCTGGAGAGCAAGAGACATACTAGCACAGACCAATTTGTTTTCAGCCACAAGAAACAGTGGTTTTACCTCTGAAATACTCCCAACTGCTTTATCTGAGGAAAATGTTAATTGAAAGCTTCATGCTCTTGTACAAGGAGCTTTATTAGGGTTCATCTGTAATTTAGCAAACGTTAAAACCAAAATCCTTAATCCAAAATCATGGGAAAAAACCAAAACATCATGGAAAAAAAGCAAAACAAGGGGTGACTAAATCTTTCCTTTGCTTAGAAATAATCACAAAATAGCTCCCCTATGCCTGCTAGCTGGACAAGGATTTTGCCATGACAGGATTGGAAGTTTGGGAGGCCCAGAAGCTTGGTTTACTGCAGGCAAAGTAGATGCTTTTATAAACTGTTCTGGAGTGTTTGCAGAGTACCTGGGAGGATATCAGCTTCACCTGGACTCATCTTCTGTGGGCAATAGTCAGCTTTTTGACTTTTGCCTTCTGCAGCTGAATTAATTAATTACAGATGAATTAATTAATTATAAAAACTATGTCTTTTCCTCCCTAAATCTTAGTCCAAGTGTGATTAGCAGTGTGGATGGCAATTCATACACCAGCTAACACTGTAGGACTCCCCCCAGTTTATGAGTCAGTTTTGGCAAAAGCAACCCATGTCAAGTGTGATCTGCTCTCTGATCAGGTTACAGCTGAGGAAGGAGCCTCAATTAAGTTAAGTTTTCATCTCGTAGGACTACGGTGGAAAATAGAATCAAAATTAGCAGATAAATGAATAAAATCTCAAGGACAATAACAGAATAAACATATCTGCTGTGCAGTTTGGTAAGAGGAAAATCTGGCACCTCTTGTTTGAGGAGAAAATGTGAGGAGGAAATAAGTGCTGTCCTTAAGTGACTGAGGGAGAAGCTCTGGCAGAGGTGGGCATGGTTTGGTGGTGGCCTTGGCAGTGCTGGACTTGGTGCTCTCAACAGGTCCTTTCCAATCTTAATGATTTTGTGATTCCAAGCTGGTTTGAAATGTCAAACACCAGATTCTCTGTCTAAATAATCTTAAACTGTGCACAGCCTCAACCTGCTGTGAGTGATCCTCTCTTCCTGCCACGCTGACCCCAGTGGAGTTGGCTCTAATGCACTGCTCTCCATGGCAGTGCTGAAATGACCAACATGAGCCCCAATCACAGTCTGGCAGACAAGGAGGTGGGTGCAGTGCTCTGGCTTTGCTTGGTGAGATGCCAGGAGATTCCTTCCTTCTTGTCCTCGCTGATTTAAACGGAAATTGGAAAAAATCTAATTAAATTTAAAAAAAAATAATAAAATTGCTTAAATTAGCACCAATTTAAGAATTGGTTCTTAAATTGGTGCTAAGAACCATGCAATGCTTGTTAAGGGTAATGTGTGTTCAGGCTGGTGTCCAGAGGCTGTGCTGCTGTAACACAGGTACTGCGTTTCCTGGGGTTATGATCCCACATCTGGAGTTATCCCCAGACCATCAGCCTGTAACCAGCCCACATTCAGCTGGTCCAGAGCCCCTCTCGGGAGCTCTTGGCAGGATCTGGAGGGACCCACGAGAAGTTATGGTGTTATGGGTCAGGAGCAAACATCATGATGTGCCCTTTATTTCTGGGGACTGAGGAGAGTAAGAGGGCTCATGAAAATAAATATATTTAATAGCTCAGAATGAAACAACAAATTGAAGTTGTGCTGAAGTCCAGTTCTGGGGTTTTATAATCCACAGAAACTTATTAACTTCAGAGACCTGTGCAAGGTGGGGAGAAAAAAGTGAGCTTTCCGCTCCATCCCCAAAAGAGAGAATTTAGAGCATTTTTATGGTGCATTTTAGGACAATGACCTGGGCCATGTGTTCAGCTCCTTTGCTTGCCTCATAAAACCCAGTTTATGCAGTCCTGGATCAATCCTGTTCTTTTTGGGGCTTTCCAGAGCAGAGACTGCCTGCACAAACACTTCATGATATGAAGTGTCAATGGGACATAGAGCAGAGCCATTGTGCTCACCTCTGTGATCAGTAGGAAAGCGATATTTAGAAATAAATAACCCTTGCTGTGGCATGGGCAGAGCCTCTCCCTGCAGCTGAAGGTTTGAGGGAGCTTCTCTGCTCTCCAGGGCCTGATTTTTTAAAGTCTGCTTACACTGGGTAGCACAGGTGAAAAAGAGAGACTGCCCCCGAAAAAAGGAAGGTGAAGATGACACTCCCAGCATATTTTACTTGATTGTGCCAGGCATCTCCACTTCCTGGTGCTGAATTTTCTGTAGCAGTGTTTGAATTTTATTGTGTATCCATTCCCTGGAGAATTTTTCATTTGGAAATACCAAATGCGGTTTTTCATTGCTTTATACTTCACATTGCATCATTTCATTTTTTTCAGGGAATAAACCTCCTTTCCCTGTTTCCAGATCCAATTCTGAGTCCGTGTTTTAACGAGGTTTTCCAGCTCCCCATTCCAGAGCAGAAAGAGGCAAACTGTCCAAAGGCTGCAGGGTGGGAAGGAGCTGAATATTGCACAATTTGAGGTGAGAAAAAGGTGTAGTTGCTCCAGACAAATCCTTCACTCGCTGCTTGTGTCTTCACTCTGAGTTTCTTGAAGTCTGCTCGTTTTTCCTGTGACCTTCTGGAGAGGGCTAAAGAGGAAAACATCTGGGCCACAGGAGAGGTTTGTCTTAAAGAAGAAGAGAAAATGGGTTTGGGAGAATTAACTCTATTTCAGCCACACAAACAGTTTCTGGGTTAACACTTGAACACTTATTTTAGCCAAAGGTGTTTGTTTGTAGTTAACATTTCTGCAGTTTCCCTGAGTATTTAGCTCTAAAGAGCAACCCCTCTTGACATTTCTTCTTGCAATGACACAGAAACTGTCACTGTCCCTCCAGCCAGTGTGCACATTGCCACAGCAGAGGGAAAGGAGAAAAATTGGAATTCAAGTCCTGTCTGAAAAGTAAAAGGGACAAATTAGTTTCTTGTCACTGCGCTGCAATAAATACATTGTCATTTTTATACCCCAGTGAATCATATTCTCCATTTCCCCCGTAACTATTATACAGTCTGCTGGCAGTACATCATTTTTTGGTAATTTTATTTTCACCAATTGTTTTATGAAATTTTTGAGTTTTATGGACACTAAAACAAATCTAGCCTGTGCGTATTATAGCCCTTTAAATCACTGGCAGGAAATCTCAAGGTTCCTCCAGACTGTGAGAGAAGGAAGCTTTAGGAAAGAAAGATTGCTCCTAGCTTATAAACTGAGCAAAAACCCAGAAATAAGTTTGTAAAAGGGACATACATCATCACTGGCAAAAAGCAGGACGTAAAACAACATCTCTCCGCTCAGCTCCCTTAAGAATAAAAATGGATTTTTATTTAGCAGAAACACTAAAGTAGTTGGGGAAAGGAACACACAAGCTTTTCCATGTTTTTTTAACCATAACAATCCTTATTTCCTGCAGAGCTGTAGTGTCAGGCACTGCCTTGGCTAAATTGTGGTTAGTTGTAGTCCCAAACCAGAGGGAAATTGGAAGGAACCCTGAATTCTAAGCTGAATGTTGGCAGTGCTTGGCTGAGTTTGGCCCTCCTGGTGCTGAGGAAGTGGTGCCACCAGGGCATGGGGTGAGGGATTATCCAGGTTCTCCTCTTCTTATCCATAACCTTTATTAGTATTTCCATGGCTAAACCATCCAGACTTTTTTTTTGAGAAGATTTTGGTGGTGGCACAAAGTTTAAGATGGTTTAAATCAAAACTGAGTTGTGGTATGATAAAAACTACTTC
>WAAG01043311.1:15995-26493 GCA_013390105.1 Tichodroma muraria | reverse complement strand
AATTGGAAGAAAGATTGTTTTAGATCAATAATTTTTGTTTCTAAGAATTTTTTTATTTAAATACAGTACAAATAAGAAATTTGAAAACTGGTACAAAAACGGCTGTTCTGTCTCAGACCTGTGGTCCACTGTGGCTGGAAGTGGAATGGTATAACTGTGTATGCACATATTTCCCTCAATATATCCTTCCAGCAATCTATTATATGGGAACTTATGAGCCAAAGGGAACACATTTGTTAATGGTCCTTGATGGATTTTTCCCTCTGTGAATTTATTGAGTTGAACATATGTACATTCATTACTTCCCCTCTGTAACATGTGGTGTGATGGAAAAAAAAAAAAAAAAAAAACCTCCTTTTCCCTGCTTCTAGGCTCCTTTCTGGTCTCCCTTCACCTGCTGCCCCACGTTGTGCTTTGCAAGGAGCTGTGCTCTGTCACCACCCCTTTACCTGCCCCGTTGTGCCCATGAGCTTAAAGATTCCCACCCTTGTCTTGTGTGGCCATCCCAGGCTGATTACTGATTTTGGACAAAAAGCCTTCCTGAGGGAACATGGTGCTGCTCCCAGAGTGGGCTTGGCTTCATGTCCTACAGATCTGGGAGGCTGGAACTGTAACTCTTTTGTATTGGCATCAAGAGTGGGTTAAAGCTCAATTCAACGCTTTCCACTCAGAAGTCCGGAAAAAATGAAACCAGGAAAGACACATCCCCAAGGGAATGGTGTTTTGGTTGCAAAATAAAACTCTCTGAAAAGTGCAAGCTAAAGATCTCTATTAATTCAGTTAATATTCCCAGACCATGGACTTCAGACTGTATATTGAGTAAATCAGTTAAACACGGGCAAGTTTTCCAGCTCTATTTTTATATCACCAGAAAAGAAGTATCTATAGGTTTGAACTCAAACTGGCTTTGACTCTGCACTCTCCTGGTGTTTAAGACTGCTGAGCATTCTCTCTGTCCAGAACACATCAGAGCTGCTCTCTGTCTCTGACACGTTACCATTTGAGTGTTTCAGGGGAAGATGTCTTTAACAACCCAAGGTTCAGCCCCTGGCCACGTGGATGGGGATTTTTCTCTTCACTTTAGCACAAGAGAAACCTGAGGATTTATAATTGGTTTCTATTCTTATTGTGGCCAAAGGGGCTGACAGAGGTGAAGCACTTTCTGTTTTGAATGGTGGTGAGGAAAAGGTCCAATTGAGAGAGGAGTGAATGAGTAGGTGTGCTCAGCATGTCCTGATCCCTCCAGGAGTTCAAAGCAGTACATGGCTGGACAGTAGTTATGAAATTTAGGGTACAGTTGTATTAACCAAAGGTTTTGTGTTGGTATAACTTGTGCTCTGATGAGGAGGAGTTAACTCCAGCTTTCTAAAGCATTTTCATGTCACCGGGGCTGTAGTCATGCTAAAGGCATCAAACGCTTCAATGAGAAATGTTCTCCGTAGGGTTTGGGTCACAGCCCTCCCACTCTCTGGCTCAGGTTTGGGAAGGGCTCTGCACAGCTGCAAGTGAATTGTGAGGAAGAAAATGGCCACGAAAGGAGGACCTACAGCCCTGTTCAAAGTGCTTGAAAGAGAAACCGGAAAAAAAAAAAAGCGCAGCAAAGCGCAGCAAAGCACAGCAAACCACCTTATCCCGTGGTTTGCTGTGGTTGCTCTGTCCCTTCTGTGTCACCTGGGGTCTGGCACTGAGCCCTGAGCTGAGCCACATTCCTGCAGGAGATTTGTGACTCCTGACAACACAGGGTGAAGTGCTGTGCACCCCTTTTGTGTTTCAGGAGCATTCATCTGAGCCAGGCAACAAACACACACCTCAGCTTCTCTGTGTTTTACCAGCTCTCTGAAATCTCTTTCAAAACAAACTTCACTCTGCTACTCACTCACTCACCTCCCTCTGCTGCTTTCTCCTCACGCCCCTCTTCTCTTTGCACAAAGTGCAGTTCCTAATCTTTTGCTTTTGCTCTCTGTAGCTAAATCCACTTCTAAAATTTTTTTTCCTTCCTTTTTTTTTTATTTTCTTTTCTGCCTGTTTAATCTCAACTCAGCCCCTGCACTGGTGCAGCGTTACAACAGTTTTGTCATGTTGGCTGTCACTGTGCTGACAGCCCCGTGACAGCTGGCAGATGTATGGATGATGGATGTTTTCTCCCTTGTGCAAGGACGATGGGATAAAAGTGCAAACAAACCGGGTAATAGATGGGAAAAGCAGAGCAGCGTTGATAAGGCCTGGTCCCCACTCTGTGATGTATGGGAAAGCAAGCTGCAGGCAATTTGTTTCAGAGAAATGAGGGAGTCTTTGTAGAGAGGGACACAAGGAAAAGAAGGGAAAAAAGAAAAGGAGAGAAAATAAAGTAATAATAATAAGAGAGGAGAATACCTAAAGCTTGTCTGTGTTGTGGCAACACCAGCCCGTTGTTATGGCAATAAGCAAACCTCATTTCAAGGACAGGCTTGCGCTCCTTAGCATTCGTTAGGGACCCCAGGAGGAGGTGTCTGGGCTGGGAACACTGAGTTTGTCTTTACTTGTTTCTCTTCTCTTCCCTGGGTTGCTGAAGCACCTGCTGTTATTTATGGGGCCTGGGTGTCATCTGAAAGAGCTCACAAGGGGCTGCTGTGGGCAGTTAAACTTCTCAAGCCACTCACTGGTAGAGCTGAGAAGTTAATGAGTGCCTGGACTCGTGTGGAGGGGCTGATGCTCCTTCCCAAGAGCCAGGCTCGGCCCCGTGGGCTCTGGTCAGTGCTCTGCCCCTGGCTCCTGCCTCCCCAGTGGGAAGGAGGCAGATGCTGCAAACGGGGCACTGGTGCGGGTGATCCCGAGCAGAGGGTGGCATTCCCCTTGTCCCTGAGAGCTGTGAGCTCCAGGCTGGGCCAAAGGGAATGCCGGGGGTGGTGCCAGGATGCTGCTGCACAGCCCGTGGGTGCGGCAGCTGGAGAGGGCCAGGAGTCCTTCAGCAAGTGAGCCAGCAGGGAGGAGGATGCTCACGCTACAGCCTGTGAGAATCCCTTTAAAATGCAAGGAACGTCTTCCAGGGCTCTGTATGGATCCTGGTCATTAACCCCTCGGTGCTGGAGCTGCCAGCGTGGATGTGCAATGGGTGCTCGTGCCCCCACACGCCCGCCCCCCGGCGCGGACGCTTTCTGGATGCCACCACCTCCCCAGGCTTCCCTGCCACCCTCGCCTCTGTCACTGTCAGGGACTAACTTGGGCTCGTAAGAGTGATAATTTATTACAGCACACTTCCTACAGTGAGTAAATAAGTCTGTCTCCCTTAAACTCTCTGGGCAATTAGAAGAATGAAAGACTGTGCCATGTATTAGCATTTATTTTCTCCCGGCATTTATACAAGGCCATTTTCTTGCTGACAAATTGTGGGGCAAATTGTTCTCGAGGAAGTGCGTCAGATGGAAAGGTGTTATGATTAAACTGTTGGCATAAATTTGGATGACAATAAATCCTTTTGTTGCATTAACTGGATTTATTTCCTTGCAACTACCATTAAGGATTTGAAGAAACAGTAATGAACAGGTTGATTTTGCACCTGCTTAAGGGTAATTAATATGCACTCTAAAAACAGAGAGTCGGCTTTAAAAAATCTCTCCAGTGATCTAGAGGCTGCTGCTCAGGAAATGGATGTGGAATCAGCTGTATGTGTTTGGAAGCATTGCATTAAAAAAAATCCCAAAGTGCAATAGTGACATGGGAATTTGGGGAGGGATCTGATCAAATATGATCTGGAAGGGCTGGATTCTGCAAATTCTTCCATGGACAAACAGTGCCTGCAATGAGGAGCCCTGCCATGTGCAAGAGGCCACTCACCCAGTGGGGTTTAGGCTCTTTGAGTGTACAGCAGTTTTATGTCCCTGTCAGAAAGGGTTTGTATGCCAAGAAAACGCCAAGAAAAGAAATGTTGCTTTTTGTTTTAGTAAGAGTCTATCCACAATTATCCCTATTATCTGTTTGGATAAAAGGAAATGGCAATATTAATTTATCTATGATTAAAATAAAAAAGAAAATCGAAAGGGAGCAAATTGGCAAATGCCTAACTAGACTACAAGAATGGAAACCTCTATATGTCAAAAAAGAGGAAAAAAAATTGTATTGCAAATGGATATGATGAGCATAAAAGGAGAAGATGAAGCTAAAATAGAGGTATCAGGATCAAAAATGTTTAAGCTGGTCATATTGTCAGGTGGGAAGTTTCGATACAAGTAAAACTTTGGAATGTATTTTCTAGAAAGAGGTTTGTGGCAGCATCTGTATTAATTCCCATACGTCCCTTGGTAGCCCCCAGAAATGGCCTTGGCCACTATTTTCCTCATTCCCTACAAAGTTCCTGGCTTTATTTGTCCCAGCTCTTGGGTGGCTGCCTGCCACCTCTGGCTGCCTGTCACCCTTCCTCATCCCCAGAATGAGTCTGAAATATTTTTAGTCAAAACTAGTTTGAGGAAAAAGCTGATAATTTGTAACAGGTGTTTTTTTTTTGCCCAGGAACGTATCAATTTGAGTAATATCTTCAGTTGGAAGGTTTCAATGACACAGGATCGCCTTGAGTTAGGCTTCTGCCTTAACCCAGAGAAGCCTCCCTGGGGCAGGAGGCCTGGCAGGTTCAGATGCTCGGGGCAGGCTGTTCCAGAGCTCTGCTGTCGGAGGCTATTGACCATTTTGGGGCAAAAGCGCTGTGTTGTACTTCTCTCTGAATTTTCCAGTAAGTAGCTCATAGTTTAAAATCCTGAACTTATTTGTTACAGCAGTGAGTGTCGGGCTCTCTGGGCTCAGCAGCAGCAGGTCCTCCTCTCCTTGCTCCCTGCCTGCTGGGACTGGGAACCTGTGACATGTTGCTTTTTCTTTCTTTTTGAGGATTTCTCACCCAGGTGCAGAAAAGACTTCTTTCCTTTAACCCTGAACGTTTTCACAGGGCAAGCACATGGATTTCTGCACAGTTCCGTTCCCAGCACTGGCTTCTGTAAAATTGTTGCATGTTAATTAATTTGGCACAGAAGTTTTCAAACGGGGATGTGTGGGGCAATGTGGCTCCTGTCGTGGTTTGACAAGGTTACCTGAGGGTAATGTGAGAAATATTTTTCATCCATTAGTAGATTATAAAAATGGTGCATTGTGCTGCTGCCTGGCATGGTGGGGGGGATGGAGAGCAGGAGGTGGTTGTTAACTTAAGAGGGTAAGGAACCATCACTCATCTGGCTGATGGGGGAGACAGAGCTCCCAGTAACATCTGCCTTGTGCACCGTGTGCTTCTATTACAAATAAATATTCAGACAAAAAAAGAAATGCAGTAGCAGATCTCTTTAGATTTTCCATACCCACCCTTTTCTTATCTTCTTTTCTGTTTCTGATTGTCATTTTTCTCTTCTTGGGATGCTGTTAATTTTTTATTTATCCTGGCTCCATAAAAACAGCACAAAATGTTAGAAACACCATGGACTGCATTGGTGTTTGATCCATGTTCTCCCTTTGCTCCTCCTGTGCAGCCTGGTCTCTCTGTTGAGACTATAAAAGGATTTTTTTGCTCATTCTGCACTGACTCCTCATCGTTATTTTAATAAAATATATTAATAATATAAATCATAAGCTATTTACAATAGTTAATTATAGAGTGCTCTAATTCTGTGCAGTTATTCTGTGCCTTTCCTACAAAAAGCAGGATTTAACTTCTTTATGTGTAAAACAATACTGAGCCATAACTACCTTATAATATTGTTACATAATGCTGCAGTTGTAGTCCTGATCACTGCAGCTTTTATCAATTTTACTGGGTGGGTTTCATTCCTACCATAAAAAAACACAGTAATTTTTAATAGTGGTAGGTGGAGGCAGAGAAATATGACTCATAAAATATTTCTGATGGACTTGGCTGTTCAAAATTGGGACTCTAGTCTTCCTTGCCTGTCTTCTGAAGGAATTAAATTCTCCATTTCTCCAAGCTTTCAGATGTCTCCTTTGTGTTTGGTTGCTCAGAGATGTTGGCAGCCAGGGCCTTTCTCAGTGACCTAAAATTGGGGTGTGCTTTGGATCAGGAAGGCATTTCTGAGCAAAACTCTTGGCTATCTCCACTTACAGGGGTTGGAACTAAATGATCTTTAAGGTCCCTTCCAACCCAAACCATTCTGTGATTCTATGATTTTGGTTTGATTTCACATCTCTGAGTGTCTGACCTAAATTCCTCTAAAACCAAGCGAAATGGGAAATGTTCCTCAAGCATGTGACTGCAGCCACTAAAGGGGCATTTAGACCATGGGAGTAATCTGGAGCAAAACACTCTCTGAGCTGTGGCTGGTGTGGGTGCCAGCTCCTCAGGAGCCAGGCTGTGCAGCTCCTCTCCTCCTGGTCTGCATTCCCTGGGGATGCAAACACAGCCCTTTGGGGTGGGGACATCACCACGTGAATTTGCACCTGAACAGGAGGCGGTGGGGCCACCCAGCTGCCTTTGGGAGTAGCTTGTGCCAGATTTGGTGCGTTCTGAGGCACAGGACCCATTCCAAGGGAAAACTTTGGCCAAAAGATGTTTATAGCTCTCTGCTGTGGGCTGGGTTGGAACTCGCTCCTGCTTGGCTGACAGGGAGCTTTCCCAGCAGGGAGAGAAGCGGCATCAGAGCCAGCTGCAGCCACGGAGCACAGGCACGTCCTTGGCCTCTGCCAGGCTTGTGGCACCTTTTGCAAGGATTGGCTTAACTGTTGGTGGCTCGTGTACAAGTTGTGGGCTGGTTGTTTCTGTGCTGCTCCCAGACTTGCTGAGCCGTGGCCGTGCACACTCCCTCTCCCACTGCCTTCCCTTCCCAGGAGCAGGGACCCATGGGTGCTCAGAGAGCAGCTGCATTGTCGGTGAAGACCCCGCAGCAGCAAGGCTCCAGTTCAGGGGAAACTTCTGTGCGTTCAATTAAGAGATGCTGCTCACGCAGAACTGACTGCACGAACCTCATTTACGGCCGTGGCTGTCTGTCTGTCCAGCCTTTTGTCTCTCTTTGCATCCTCCACAATTCCATTGGATCTTATTACTCGAGCTAGGTGGATTCTTGCTTGGCTGAGCCGAGATCAAAAAGTAATTTTTCTTCTTGCAACAGCTGATTAGAAATTCATTTATTTTCACATTAGACATTTGACCAATATCTCCTTCCCCCCAACTCCAGCAATTTAGCTCCATTTGTGTAGTCTGCATAATGGAAGACAGTGAGCCTGTTAGAAAAACATGGCCCAGGGCAAAAATTAAATGCAGAATCATGTATCAGAAATGAGATGTATTTACTATTGTTTTTGAAAATTAATGGTGCATTTTTAGTTTTTATAATGTAATTTAATGATGCAATTCATCTAATAAAAACCCGCATTTTAACTCAGTCCTACAGACCTACTGGGGCAGGACAAAATGTACCTTTCAGATGTAAGATTTTTAAAAAACCCTTTGGGCTCTTTTTTTTTTTCTGCACGCTAAAGAAGAGAAACTCTTTGCGTGCTTTGGCTAACAGCTGGGGTATCAGCAGGAGTCCAATAAAAAGGATGGTTTTTTTTCTAAATATTGGTGTTTGTGCAGCATACAATAATATTATAAATGCAGCAGTGGGTTTGAAGTACAATGCTGCAGCTGATTATAGAAAACCATATGGTGCTGGCATGCTAAACTGATGCAGATTGAGCATGGGCTGTAGCTTTAAATGCCATGGCCCAGAGATTGTGCTAAACTAGAATAAATATACTATGCAGTGTCAATATAGGGAGCTGTCATTTTCGGCAGCAAGAGGCAAACTGCGTCAAAATAATGTGAACTGATTAAAGACAAACCCACAAAAGTCAGCACTGAGCACATGCTCCTTCCCAGGACTGGCTCTCGCTGGGTCTTGGGTTGGGGGCAGATCCTTGCCTGCTTTTCAGAGCATTATTTGAGTTCAGCAACTTTGGACCAAGGGCTGGGGGAGCCCCAGGTGCCCTGGCTGGGTGTTTCACTGGCAGTGACAGATTGCAAAGCACAGGTTCTGCTCTGGCTCTGTTGAAAGGAAATGCCTACATCTCTGGTTTTGTTTGTGTTTATAATGTTAAAGCCCTCTTCTTGTTTTGCATCGTGATTTTCATCCTCTTTGCAATGTTTTTGTATTACCTTTGTTTTTGTAAAGTGAGCACAGGTAGATTTGCCATGGATTATAAAGCCTTCACGAAGTGCTGTTCTGTAATTGGGACAAGCCAGGTAAGGGAGTTCTCCTTCCCCTCTCCACTGCTGGTTGTCTGTTCTGCTGGGATGAGGGTGATCCTGGGAGCAGAGCTGACCAGAACACAGAAGGGTCTGGGTTTGCCTTACTCACTGAGCTGGAGGAGCTGGGAGCACTGAGGCTGGAGGATGGGGCTGACTTTTCCATTAGGAGTAAAGATTTACAGTTAGCTTCAACTGATCATGATAATTCCCTCTTATTTTATTAAAGGTGCTCCTAGAAAATGCATTCAGGCTTGATCTCCAGCTTTAAAATATGTCCTCATCTGCTTTTTCTAAACCTTTTTTTACAAACAAAACTTGTAGCTAAACATATACTAATCTTATTTTAAGATAACCTCCTTCCTATGGGTGTTGAAAATGTACATTTACCAGAAAGAGTTAAACTTAAGTGCATCCAATCTGACACTGAAGTAGACTTTGGTATAAAGCTGCAGAGAGGAGAAGTCTATTCATTTGTGGGTGAATTAAACATCCATTTTTCTTTGTTTCCTGGCTGTGGTGCATGATTTCCCAGAGGACACAAGGAGACAGCCCCCGTGACACGTGCGAGGGGAGTGCTCTCACAAACCCTGGCACGATGTTCGGGGGGGATGCCCTTTGCTGCTCCTGGGAGGTTTAGTAACTGGAAATGTGAACTGCTTTGGGTCTGACAAGGACCCCACTGTCCAGGTTCCTGAGGCACACAGGTGAAGTACTCAGGATGGGTCAGTGTTTGGGCGGGTTTCACGGAATCCCAGGATAAGCTGCTTTTCTGCCTCCCCTTTTGGCCCATCTCTGTAGTTTAGTCTGAGTTTCAGACCCAGTTGGGTGCATTTTCAACCATCCCAGCCAACACATCCACACTCCTGCTCCCCCCAGCCAGCCTTGAGCAGTCTGTGTTGTTCTTATCCTTTACACACGTGAGATGCTACCCTGGAGAGAGGAGCGTGGCAGGAACGAACCCTCAAGCCGAAGTTCCAACCATCCACAAGGTTTCTGGTGGCTTATTGCATGCTGAAACTCAGCCCACAGTCCAGGCAGTGAGCAAAGTGTGGGGACTGTGGTGCCTTTTTGATACTGCAACTGTGTTTGAGCAGTGGCAGACGTGGAAAGGTTTGTCCTTATGCAAATAACAGAGAGAAACGTGTCCAGGTAAAAAAGGCAACAGATTATTTTTAATTTTTATTCTTATTTTTTAATGGAGTTGGCTGGTAGGTTTTTGACCACTATCTTATTTATAGTTTTATGAACTGTACCTGGGTCAATCCCAGCACTGGATTTCCAGCTGGACAAGAAGCTGGCTCCTGCAGCACTGGTGTCCTGTGATGTCTGGTGGCTTTATAGCACCTGAGCCTGACTCTATCTCCACAATAGTAGGTGCCAGATGCAACTGGGACTAATCCATTCTTGGCTACCTGGTAGCAGAGCCCAGGCTTTGAATGCTTTATGTACATTGTGAATTTTTTTGTCACCTGTATTGGATTTAAAATCTAGTGAGGCAGAGTCTGATTTGCTGTGGTAAATCCTATATAGCGCTTGTTATTGGGAAACCATTGGTGCTTATGAACTTAAACTGGGAATAACGCTTGTGTTTTACAGCTGGATGGTCCCCGGCTCAAAGGCTGCAGGGTACATAATGTGAAATATTTGATGTAAGGAATGTCTTGTGTTGATCTATTCAATAAAGAGGTGGATCTCTGTTTGGGTCTGACCTCTAGGTGTGTTTTTAATGTTGTGAAAGAAACTAAAAAGAGTTTATTGAGTGTTTGAATTTTTTTCTGCTGTGGCTTGGTGTAGGGTTTAGGAAATAAAACTGCTCAGGACAGAAATCCCAAGGACAGCAGGCTGGAGTTACAGGAATGTTACACAGAGAGGGAGTTATTCACATGGGGGACAGAGGTGAGTGATAAACACATTAACAGCTGAAGGATTAATTGACTTTTAACATGGTGTCCTGGTTTCAGGTGAGAGAGAGTTAATTAGCTCTGTATTATGTGGTGCAGTGCTGGGGCTTGGATTCAGGATGAGAACAATGTTGATGGCTTGGCAGTTGCTGAGTGGTCCTTGCACTAAGTCAAGGATTTTTGGGCATTTCACACTGCCCTGAGAGGGAAGGGATGGGGGGCACAAGAACCTGGGAAGGGACACAAACAGGGCAGGTGTCCCCAAGTGGCCAAAGTGGCTTCACACTCAGTCTATAAACTGGGGGGAGGTGGCTGGGGGGCATCAGCTCTGTCCCAGGGACTTGTCTGAGTGTCAGTCAGGCAGTGGTGAGCAACTGAACTGTGAAGCACCTGTTTGTATATT
>WAAG01043311.1:0-15969 GCA_013390105.1 Tichodroma muraria | reverse complement strand
TATCTCAACCCACAAGTTTTACTCTTATTCTGATTCTTTCCCCCATCCCACTGGGAGAAGTGAGGAGCAGCTGTGGGATGTTTCACTGACTGCCCAGCTAGACCACAACACATGGTGGGTTGAAACAGACCTTACAGGATAAAGAAAAAAATTTAAAAGTTAAGTAAAACTGCTGGAGGTCCCATTAGTTTGTTGAGGCTGTTTATCAATAATTTGGCACTGGATTTCCAAAAAAGCATGGCATAATTTTTCAATGAGAGCCCGAGTGCCTGGGAGATGATGTTATGGTGTGAATTACACTGTGGAGCGGCTGTCAGCTGTCCCTGTCAGCACTTTCACAGATGCCATAATGTGCAGTAAATGCTGTGGCTGCAGCTCTTCAGGCTCACTGTGGTGGTAGTTGTTTTAGGGAAAGCACCACAAATTAACAGCTAAAGGAAACCTGGGAGTCCTCTGCGAACGGTTTGCAGCCCAGCTGAGCTGGTCACAGCTCAAACATCTGAGTGTCACCTCTGGTTCCTGAAAAATCTCCTTTCTTGTACTTATCCGGGGCTCAAGGCTCCCAGATGCCGTGTTCACGTCCCGTCAGTTCTCCTGGCTCTGAGCTCCTTTTGCAGAGCCCCAGCACAGCTTTGCTCTCACCTGTGCCTGCCCAGAATGCTGGGGGCATCTACACGACCCGGGCTGAGAGCTGGGCTGCTTCCCGCAGCGTGGGCTCAGCCAGCAACAGCCCTGCCCTGCTCCGCGCGTCTGGGCTTCCCCCTGGAAGTTTTCCCAAAGTTTTCAAGACTGCCTCGTCCTTGTTTTGGTTTTGTTCTTAAAAGCCCTTCCCGTTAACCTGTTTTGAAGTGAGTGAAGGCAGCTGGTGCCTCAGCTGCGTGAGCTGGAGCCCACCAGAGCCCACCTGAGCCCACCTTGGCTGGAGTAAGAGTGATCCTGGCCAGCAGCACCTACTGCAGCCTCTCCCGTTCCCTGCAGAGGGTACTGTTGGACCATCTTGCGGCCACCCACCTCCGGTAACACGGCGGGTTCGAGGGGAATTTTACAATGGGGCGCAGGCACCCGCACAGACCCAGCAGCACTCCTGGTTCCACTCCAGCTCCGCTGCTCCTGGTGGGTGCAAGGGCAAAAATCTTGCCTTGCCCACGGAAGACGCGCAGTTTTTGACTGGTTTTGGGAAGGTCAGGCACCTGGGATGGTGCCAGCATGCTGTGTAAGAGGGAGTTTGTAGGCACAGCCCTCAGCAGGGGATGACCAGCGTTAATTTAAGCACCCGAGGTGGAATTTACCCTGAGGGAATTGAACAGCTTTAGCTGTGTGGATGGCCAGAGTTTTTGTGGAGTTTAATCAACTCATCAGCTGAAGCTGCAGTGCTGCCCGGCTGGAGAAAAGCGGCTCTGGGGAGCCTGGGGGTGATGCTGGGTCCTTCTGAGCAGCCGATGCACGGGCTGAAGGCTGACGGAGAGGTTGGTGAGCTTATCTGGTCCTGCCGGTTGGGTTTTTGTGAGATCTACCTTGGTGCCTTGCCTGTCCCCCAGACTGCGTTAGAGGCACCGTGCTAGCCCCGGAGTCTCTTCTTTCCTGGCCGTGAACACCGTTCCATCCACCGCAGCAGTCTGGCGTGTCCCCTGCAGTTTTCCTCTGCTCTGGCAAGGCTGCTGCTGGCACACGCTGGGCTCTGCTTTCCCTCTCCTCTGCACTTTGTCTGCATTTCAGCCCGAAATCCCAGTGCCTCTTTAAAGTCAACGAGGTGGGAAATCACCTCCATTTCGCCCTTCCCCTTCGGACCTGGTCTGCAGCGTTACTCCAGCCCCGAGGAGAGGGCAGCCCCCCAAGGCTGGATACAGCTGTCACCTGGATCAGGAGGTGTTTGCCTTTCCCAGGGAGGTGCCCTCTCAGCTGGCACAGCCGTGACCCTCCCCAGCTCTCGGGGTGCCCTACACCACCCCTCTGCCATTTGCTGCTCAGGCTGAAACCAAACCAGGTGCGGACACCAGCACAGCATGGAGCCCAGCTGGTTCACTCCGCCTTGGAGCTCCCAGTGCAGTCCACGTGTGCCACATGTGTGTTATAGACAAAAAGGGAGTTGAAACCTTTTAATAGTTGTATTTCGGTTTGCAACTGTGTCAGTTTTGCCAAGTAGTTCTGGGTGGTTACCAGTGCTTGCAGTTGCGGTGCTGTTTAGGTGGAGGTGCTGTATGGCTGCATTCCTAATGGTTGTTACAGTAATGAAGTTATTGGGGGAACAGCACCGGGGGAAGGGGGAACCTTCCGTTCTCCTCTGGGCGACTCAGGGACGACAACCAAGGGCCTTCATTGGTGGATACAACCAACCAATCAAATCATGGCGGGAAAGAATGATTGGCGTAGAAAGCGCCCCGATAACGACCAATGAGAGCCGAGGAAATGCACCAATCACACGCAGGATCCAAAATGGACCAATCGCTGAAGGGACTGACGTTATAAGAAGAGACTGACCGCCCTCAGGGGGGCTGCTCGCTCGTGGATAGACCATTCTGAGAGGTGGCCTGTACAGGTATTTTGGTTGCTCTGGCTTGCCGGGCTGAGACTAGCTTAGCCCCTTGTTCCTGTAGCCATTTTGTATCAATAAATAATTGGCTGTACCACCCTCGGAGTTACGGCCTCATCATTACTTTTTGCAACATTGTAACATGTGCACACTGGGAGGGCTTTGGGAAAAGGGCCAGAAACAAGCGTCCCTGGAAATGGCTGAAATTCATTTGGCTTTTGATTGCCTCACAGGCTGGAATTTTGGATGAGGAGTGAAGAGCTTTGAACTTCCCTGGGCTCTGGAGGCTTTGGGTCTTGGTTTGCAGCTCCTCGTTGGTGTAAGGGCTGTGCCGCGCACTCGCTCCGGTGTGAATCACTCCCACACGGAGCAATGCAGGACTCCTGGCTGGATTCAGAGGGCTCTCCTCGTAGACCTATTGCTCTTTCTGTCTTGTTGCCAGGCACTTCATGTTTAAGCTTTCATCAGATCAATTTTCTTCCTTTGAAAGGCAAGTAGCCAGTTAACCTGTGCGCGGAGGAAACGGAAAACACTGCTCTGCCTCTTCCCAATGTGCCATGCAGGTGTAAAGGGGCTTAGGAAAAGTGATAAAAGCAGTTAGTCATGTGTGGAATTGAAGGAGGAACAGCATCCAGCTCAGAGGTTTGTCTGGGTTTGCTGTAAGCCTGTTAAGCTCAGCTGTTGGATGGAGTTTTGTGAAGGATGGGCAGGAAAGTAAGGATTGTACTGAGTAAACTTTGCAGGTTTCTGCTGTTTTTAGAGCCTCATGTCTCCTCTGCGGCCTTCTCATCCCCATCCTGCTTCAAGGAGGTGAAGATGGGGAAGGAAGGGTGGAGAAAGGAAGATTGATCTTTTTGCCCATGGGAAGTAGGTGGGTCTCAAAGCTGGAGAGAGAAGTCTGGAAGCAGGACCAGGCTCAGAAGGTGGGTTCCCCTCAACCGCTGCTCCTGCAGGCATCTGCCAGTTCGTATCCAAACTCCAAACCCCTCCGTGCCTGCAGGTCTCAATTTCTCTCCCCTGACCACTCACTGCTCAGAAAATCTCCATGGAATAGAACAGCTCAAAGATAACAGTGGCACCAGATAAATCATTCCTCCCCTGCCTCTCCCCCTTCCCCAAATGTCTAAAGTGTCTTTATTATTTTAAAAAACCTGCACACACTAAAAAGGCCTGACTGAGAGAGACGGAAAGGAAAAGGAGAGGTTTAGGCAGCAAGCCACAAATAAGCACCATCAATCATGGTGCAGTCAAAAATGTACATGTGTTGGTACCTGCTAGTTATTGGCAGTGCTCAAGAAGTCTCCTGAGTACAATCTTCAGGGCTCCTCAGATAAATAAATAAATAAAATTCCATGTTCCTCTGAAAAACTGCTTGTCAGCACTGGAATGGCAGGTGCATTAACTCCCTAAGAACCAGATTATGCCCTGCATGGGAAAAAAATGCAAACACAGAGAAATAAGGTGTCACTCAACTCCTGTATCCTCTCAGGTTATTTTGATGGGAAGTATTTTGAAACATAAATACAGCCATGATATAAATGAGTTTAGGAAAAAGGAGAGATACTGATATGTACATAGTCTTATTATCCTATTTACATATTTACTCCAAATTTACATCTGTTTGACATATGATTTGCCTTTTTTTCCCATACTCCACAAGGATAGCTGAAAAGTTTGGATTTATTTAGCTTCCTCTCCCTCCCACGACCCTCCCAAGCCTTGGCAAACACTCTCCTGTGCCACCTCACTGCCTGCCCACCCCCCAGCTCTTCTTCCTTGTAGCTCTGAAGTGTTTCCTCTAAAAATAAAATCCCTCTCTGAGAGCTCCTGTCTTTTCCCCTTAGATCTCTACTACACTCTGCCTTCTCTTGGCTCTGCTTTTATTCCCCTTAATTGTGGACTTCAAGGTTATGTGGCCTTGGCTGTTCTGCAGAGCTCCTCAAGCCTCTCCCATGTTTCTGCTTCTCCCTGTTCCTTTTCATACACTGTGCTCTTTTTAACCCAGGAAAGTGACATTATTGCCAGTGGAACTCCTGAAGGAGCAAAGTCCTGTCCCAGGATGAGCAAAGGTTGCATGACCTAGTGCCAAAAGACAGATGGATTTGGGGAAATGGCCATTAGCCCTCCCTGGAATTGAACAATGTGTTTCCTACGATTCCTACCACATATAGGAAGAGGCTGATTATTTTTAGCTGTGGGTGAGCCAGCTGCTCCTAGGCCACCCTCCAGCCCTCCCAAGGATGGCAGAGATGTCTGCAGGCTCTGGCTCAGCCCCTGGCAGGATGGTGGAAGTGAGGAGGGATGAATTCCCGCTGTACCTGCTGGCAGGGAAACGTCTCCTCCTCTGCACGTGATGCACCACACCCTGCAGGATGGCTTCCTTTTCTCCAGCACCTTGGCTTGATTCAGTGAACCCTTATCTGAGTTTTGTCTGATCTCAGGGTCTCACTCTTGATTTCAACATAACCAATGCAGGTAATAAATGCTAGGAGAGAGGTTTCACTGCCAACCAACTCCTTGTAGTCCATCACTACCTTTCTTTCCCTAGTTTTCCCACGGTGACTTCCATTTTTAGCTCAATTTAGATGACCTGGACTCCATCCATGCCAGCCCCAGCCGTGTCCCAAGGTGTGAGCGAGCTGTGGCTGGAGCAGGGCTGGCTTTGCATGGCCTGTCCCATGTTGGTGACCCTGTGTGGCAACTGGACCAGTTTCAAACAGGTCATCTGGAGGCACCAGACGCTTCATTTCATTGCAGATTCATGGAGCTGTTTCTTCTCCATGGTGGGCGTTTTGATAGGATGCACAGTGCACTGTAGGCCTGGTGCTGCCTGGTTTGTCTCATAATGGAGATATTTCTAAAAGATCTCACTTCTGTTTTTTTGGCTTGATGTTAAATTAAGGAGATTCAAAGATTTTTGAGTGTCCCAAAAATATATATCTTCAGGGATGGTCCTGGATTGGGCTGAACAGAGTAGAGATGTGAATTTTGAGTGTGGTTTCCTGTGGGAAACAGATCAATAACCTCCTAGAGGAAGATCCTACTTCAGAGAGGGGAAAAAACAGTTAAATTGGGATTTACTTGTTGCCACTTCAGAATTAAGAAACCCAGAGACACGTTACAGAAAGCTCAGAAATCTGCAGGAGCAGACTCTTGGCTTTATCTGTGACCTCTCCAATGCAGCAAAACTCAATGTAGTGATATTAAAACAGCCCCATTCCATGACAGGGCTGGAAGTTTTTACTCCATCAGCTGAACAAGGCAAGCCTTCTTCATTTTTATTTCCCTTTTATCATCTCTCTCTTTCTGCCCACAGCACTATAACTTGACCCTTGATCTTGTGATGGATGCAGAAGCTGCAGGTGGGAGGCAGAGGAGGGAGTGAATCCAGAGCCATCCCTGCAGGAACTCAGCTCTTGTACAGGCAAATGTCATAAAATGGCAAATAATAAATGTCAAAACTAACTGCAGAGTCCGGGATGCAGGAGGTCTGGCCCAAATATCCCCCACCCTTTTGCTTTTCTGAGATTAAGGAGGGTGGGTGCTCGTGGGAAGAGAAGCAATAGTGATAAGCAGTTGCCAGCTGGTTTCACTGGGGAGCTCTGTGGCCCCTCTGCTGCATTCTGTGCCCTTCTCCAGCCCAGCAACTTTCCCTTCCAGACCACAGGTTTATTTCATTTTGGTCCTACTGCTGGCAATCATTTTGCAATGGGTTGTGGGTTAGGAGGAAGCAGAGAATTTTTCCTTAAGTGAGAAAAGGAGATGACATTGCATGGTGAAATAGAGCAAAAATTAGTTTGTTGGCTGATTTTCTTCTCTGCCTTGCTTCTATGTGTGATGCCAGCAAAAGAAATTGCATTTTGGAGTGATTTAATAGCAAAATTATTTTTATTTTTGATTCTTTTCCCTGCCCCAGAGCAGAAAAACCACAAGATGGAGCTCTGGGGCTTTCCACTGCGGCTGGGCTTGAGTCACCGTAAAAACCCGTTTGGAAACCTTGAAATGATGGGTTTTATTATTTTTTCCCTCCATTTAATTTTTACATTCATTTTAAAATTGTAAATGTTATGTGTGTTATAATTATAAAATTTAATTTATTGTTGCTGGTCGAAGTTATTTACTTTTCCTTCTGAGACTCAGAACTTTTTGATGATTGTTACAAGGCAGCATTTTTCTCTCTTCTGGGAGGCTGCAGCCCAGGGATGCTCTTAGACCACAGCATTCTTCTCCCCACACCCTGCCCGTGCTGGGGAAGCTTTCAAACCTGTCCAACTCTATATACAAATATTCAACACTGGCTTTTCTTCATGTGTAAGGGAATAAATGATGTTTTGAAGTGCTCCTCTTCCCTTGTAATCAATGAACACTGAGCTAGTAAAATTTAAATCAGTGCAGTGAATTAGGAAAATTGGGTCCTTTGGTTAAGAGAAAAGCATTTTAGATGTTACGTTATATAGAACTCATACAGAAACAAAAGAAATCATTATTTTGTGTGACGTGTTTTCTTCCTTCTTTTTTTTCTCCTCATTTTTCTCTCCATTTTCCTCTTTTTTTCCCTTCAAAAGGGTGAGGTCTCTTCTTCAATGTGTTTCTTTTCCAAGTGAACTGGTGCTAAGGATGTCAGATCTTTTCAGCTCTGCCTGCTGTTATGACGGGGACTGAGTGTTTAATTATGACCGTGTTGCACAGATAGTGATTATTTATATTTTTTTTACTTGCTGGAGTTTGCTTGTAATAGCTGTACACATGCATAGTTAAAAATGACAAAAAATTAATTAAAAAAAATATTTATACACTCTAGCTCACATTAAGAGAGGACAATGAGATTGTGGTAGCCGACAGTCTCCTGAAATATTGTTAATTACTTGAACAACACAAGCAAATATTTTCTAAAATGTTTATGAAACTCTTCGGGACATGTCATATCAGTTACTGAAAATCTGCTGCCCTGCTTTGCAGAAGTGAGTATTTTTGTTAGAAATTCGAGCCACTTGACAGAGAAATGGGTCTCTGGTGTAACTCTGAGCGTGGCCGATGAGCCCCGGCCGTGGCAAAGCTCCTGCTCCAAAGTGCCGGGAACTTCTCGAGGAGCGAGGAGAAATTCGTGCCCAAGGTAGAGCTGACCACATCCTGAATAATTCATCAGGAGAATTTATTCCCCCTCTGTTTGCAAACTGTCCGAGCAGTCTGGTTTTTGTGTGTGCTCCTCTTTTCTTTATGTGCTGGGTTCTTTGTGACTGATCCTTTTGCCGTGGATTTTTGACCCCTTCCTCCAGCCTGGCTGAGGGGTGGAACACCGGGTGGTGCTTCTGTCAGGGCTGCTGCAACATGGATTTTTGTATTCTAAATCCAGATCTCTCAAACTGGTGTTTCTTAAAAATATTTGTGCCAGGAGGTTCTTGTGTCAAAAGTCACCACAACTGCGGTAAGGAAGGTGGAGAGCACTGCTTGTCTCAGTTCGATTTGTTAACTCAAAGAAACAGTGGATTTATTTGTTTTTACTGGCCACTTAGCTGTGGGCATTATTTCTTTTTATAACTTGGAAAGACACCAATTGCTTCNNTTATTTAAAGGTTAGGAAAAGAATAGTTTGAAGGTCTGCCTGTGCTTTGGGTCATTAATAGAGATAATTGTCAGCGGTGGACAAGGCTGCAGCTTCCTGAGTGGGGAGCAGATTCAAAACGAGGTGTCACTTTGTTCAAACCTTTTCAGTTCCTCTGTAGAACACTACTCCCTCAGCAGAGCTGCTGCTCTTACCCCCTCCTCTGCTTCCACTGCAGCCCGTAAAAAACCATCAGTTTTGCCAAACGCGCGGAGTGGAGCAGGGGCAGCTCCTGAACCGCACGGAGCATCCTCGGTGGTACCCGGCTGCCTCTTAACCACCTTCACTTGAAGGTTATCGCCGCACTTCTGCCTTCTAATCAGCTGCTGTTCCGCTTTCACACACGGACCAGAGCCTCTTTCCCTCTCTCCCGGCTCCCTGCAGGGCTCAGGAACCCTTTCCCTGGTGCGGTGTTCCGGCCCCTCTGGCAGCTGCTCCGTCCCTGGTTCTCCTGCAGCTGCTGCCGAGCTTTCCCGGAGGGGGCAAGGCTGAAACAATAATTCCTCAGCGCTGGAAAAGCTGCAGAAACCCCGGCACCACTCAGCCCAGCCCTTCGGATGGGAATAACAGGCACTTCTCGAGTTCTTTTTTAAAAAAAATGACAGCAGGGACAGGGATCTGATGGATATCTTAATTTATTTATCTCTGGCATTTTGATCAAGTGCCGTGCTGATGGGGAGGGAGATGGTGGCAGTTAAAGCCANCCCCCCCATCTTTTAAAAGAAAACGTGCCTTTAAAAGGAATCAGAGAGAAAAAGAACTTGGAAATTTTCAATAGTACAAAACTGCTTTTGGAAAGGAAAATCTGTCGAACCAAGAGCAGCTCTTTTGTAAGTAGCTGTAAAGAAATAAGAAAATTAAGATATCCCTCTCCTCTTTTTCTTTTCCCAGTCATCAAATGGTTGGATTACAAAAGAAGACTTTAGAATTATTAAAACCTAGGGAAAGAAATCCTGCTTAATGTAATAATTATAATGTAGAAATTTTAATCTGCTCTTAGAAAGTGTTATCTTTTCTTAGTACTTAAAAATTCGAAGTTCTCATTTATGGGGTTCCACAACATTCATTACAATATTTTGACAATTAATTTGTTACCCTTTTTCAAGAAGAGAATTATTAATTTTATTCCTATTCAGATGTCTTAGTAAAGCTTTAAGTTAACCTTTCCTAAAAGGCATTTAATTCTGACTCATAAAGAAAGTTACTGTGTTATAAACAAATATCAATTGATTATTAAACACATTTATTTTGGATTTACAGCAATTCCATAGATATGATAGTCATTAAACATCAGTGAAAAGACTTTCATTAATAAACTGATTTATTTACCATGGCATAAGTGTCCTGTTCAATCTAAATTAAATATCTCTTTCGGCTCCTCAGCCTGTAGTGGTACCAAAAGGCAGCTTCGTGTTTGAACGCTGCACAAAAAGCATTTCAAGTTCAGATTTGCAAGATGCAATCTCAAAAATAATCAATCTGTATAAAAAAGACTTTGGTTACTGCTAGATAACTAATTATACAGACACAGCCTTTGTGCATGTCTGTATGAGATACTCTTTGTTATTCTCTTTCTTCTGAACTTTGATGCTATTTAAAAATGAATTTAATTACCCAGTCGTTATTTACACTGTGTTTATTTCTTCCATCTAGAATTCTTTTCAAATTTAAAACCTGAAGGTCACTATCGTTTTAGAGCAGATCGTTATTCATGGATATTGCAAAATTTCCAGAGGAAAAAAATTGCTTTATTTTAAAATTGGAATGCAAGAAAGAAATTGTAAGATTGGCTGCACTGGGCATGATCCTGCACTACATAATAACAGCAGTTTTGCTAAGTAAAAACTGCAGGAATTGGCCAAAGATTTTTCTTCATTAATAGCATAAATTTAATTACTATAATCTAAAAAAATTTACAGGTGTGTGCTGTACATAGATATCCTGTCATCTTTTAACAAATATCTTTTCTCTAAGGGTTTTCCCACTTAATTTTATGGGGCTTATCAGTAAATTCACATGAGTAAAATCCCCCCGTGTACAGGTGTTGACAGGGACACGATTCATGCCTGGTTTAGTTTTTGTTTATATTTATTTACACATTAACATATTTATCATATGTATTTTTACAATTATACAAGTTTTTTTATTACATAAAATATATTTATTTACAGTTATCGTATAATCTAGAGTAGCTTCTATTTATTACATTACTGATTTTTAGAAGGTTTGAAACATTTTTCTCTATTCCAATAACCCAGTTAGATGCACAGATGACCTTAGAAAGACCAACCAGGGTTTGCTGCACAGGTGTCCCCAGACGAGGTTGTTGAGGCCAGGATTTTGCTGCCACATTTAATTTCAGGTCTTTGAGCTAAAGATGAGAAATTGGGGATTTACCTGCTGTGGGGGACCCTGAATTTGGCTCCTGCAGGTACCAAGTGTGCTCCTCACTGCCCTGCAGCAGGGAGGGATGGGGCAAGGTGAGATGCTCTTCTTCTAAAGCAGCAAAGGTGGCCTCTGGGCTGGACCAGAGGAGCAGCAGAGCTTAAACCAGAGGTTAAATGTGAGGAGTTCTGTTCTGTTAAGGCTTTTTGCATCTTGAGGCTGCTCATAAACACTTATTTCTGGTCTATTCCTCCACAGCCCTGGAAAATCCACCTGGAAAAAACTGTGGTCAAAGGATGCTGATGTGGGGGCAGCAGGGGATGGAAGGGAGGGGATGTTTTCTCTCGGGCAGGTTGCCAGTGCTGGGCAAAAATGCCCCAAAATGTGAATGGAGGAGAGAATGGGGGGGGTGGCATTCTCCTCTGCCCCTCGCTCATGCAGGGGACTCAGCAAAGCCGGTGGCAGCTTAGCCCAAGAGCAAAAAGGGGAGCTGAGCTCCTGATTTAATTATTTCCCCCCTTCCTCTGGACATTTACGTGTTTGTGCATCAATTGCAGCTGCATGTCTTTGGACCAGGGTTTGTGGCAGTGCTGCACACGTGATTTCCTGGGGGCAAAGACTTGAGACCCCGGGACCTGCTGCTCTTACACCTCTGCCAGACCTGCCCTGCAGCCCCAGGTGAAATCTTCTCCTGCACTATCCGCTGCTGGGTCTCTTATTCCCTCAAGAATAAAAGACCTTATTAAGCTCCTTTCAATATTGAGGGAGAGGTGAGGATTAAAGTGAGAATGAGTTAGGTGCAAAGCTCCTTCTTCCTTCTCCAAAGGTGCTCCAGAGAGGCATCACACACAGAGCTCTCTGCTTTCAATTAAGACTGACTTTTAAGTCAAATAATCAACTTATAAATGAGGAGCTGACCAAAATGTGAATTGTGACGGGAAACACCTCTCTGGGTAAATTGCTGTGGGTGGTATAAACAGGTCTGGAGCCATAGGGAGAGATTTCCATTTGCCTGGAAAAGCTGGACTTAGCCAGAAATCCCTTCCTTGCTGCAATGTTGTGGCTCTGCAGTGTGATTCCTACAGGGCCGAGTGTGAGCTGTTGCTGACAGCACATCTGACAGCTCGACTTTTTGTGGGACATCGAAATTTCTTTCCCATACATTTCCTGTATCTTTTGCATTACTGCTTTTAACTCACTTTTCCTTTAATTGGCTCAGGAGAAAGGGCTCGTTCCTTTGCTTTTAACTTTTCTTTTTTTCCCATAAAATGTTTAGGAAAAAAATTGCCGAGTATGTAAACTAAAGATCATTAGAGGTTGTGGGGGTTTTTTTGCTACTTTTTTTCTTTTTTAAATACTATATTCAGCAAAATATTGTTTTCTCCCAGGCTCTGGGTCTCTATTTAGATGATTTTTAGCTCTTTTTTTTTATTTTTATTATTATTATTTATATATTTATTCATTAGAAAGGCCCACAGTCAAGGAGAAGGGGAACACAGGGTTATTAATCTTTCCTGTCATCCATTCACAGATGTGAAGTTCACACCACAGCAAATGTGAAGTCAGCAGTACCCACAAGGTGGAAACTTCAAGCAAAGCAGGCAGCAAGGAACGGGGGTGGGAGAAGGAGAATAGGAGGGGAAGAGGGGAAAGAGAAGGAACAGGAAAGAAAGAAGGACGAGGGAGTGATGAATGACAAAAGGGAGGGCAAAAAGATGGATGAACAAGGGAAATGGAAAGAGAAATGAGATGGATGGTAAAGGCTAAAGAGGAAAGGCAGATAAGGGAGAAGAAAGTCTGACGAGAGAGAAGGGGAGAAATGAGAGAGACTGAGACAGAATATTCCAGATGGGGTGTTAACATAGCTGGGCCTGTGTGGGTGCTTGGATATCCTGGAGATGTAAAGGGTAATCACTCTCCCAGCATGTATATGCTATTGATATGTTAATATCATTTTCTTTTTCATCTGAAAGCAATGAAGTTTTCAGACCTTCTGATTAACTGGGTCTGGCTGGTCCTGTGTATGGCCATGTATTCACAAACACACATCATATATAAATATTTATACCATATATACAGTATCCCATAAGACAGCAACGAGCATTAGAAGTCCTGTTAGTATTGATGTGACATTGGGCAGACGTGTTTGTGCTGAGATAACCTGCTGCAATATCAATCCTAATACAGTTTTTTTTTGGAAAACAAAATGTAGACGAGCATTAATAGAAACATTGGGTATGTGCTATTAAAAACAAGCCCATGATGATGAAATGCGTGGGGTCTGAGATCCCACTTAGCCACTAATCATGTAATATGGACAGTCTTCTTTGCAGATTTATAGTTTATCACAAAGGGTGTTTGAAAATAAGTAATTTCTCAGTTGTGTTGTGAGACACCTCCTAATATATGCTTATATATTCACACAGCCTCCAAATTACTTGTTAATTCATTGGTTTAGTTAATTTACAGTCAGATGGAGAAATAACTCTTGAGGAAAGGGACCATTTTGGGCAGCTCACAGAGGCAGTGACAGGATCACCCAGCTGTGGTCCCATGTAGCAAAGCCATCCTGGTCGTTCCTCCTCTGGTTGTGGCACAAATTCTGCAAGTTCATCAGCAGTTTTACACCACAAGCTGCACAATTTAGTGAGGGGTGGCTCCAGAGCCAGTGGTGGAGAATGAGCTGGGTGCAAAGCTCCTTCTTCCTTCTCCAGAGGTGCTGAGGAGGCATCACACACAGAGCCCTCTGCTCCCAATTACGACTTAAAATTAAGTCAAATAATCAATTACAAATGAGAAATTGACCAAAATGTGAATTGTGATGGGAAACATCTCTCTGGGGCTGGGGACAAGATGAAGAGGGGCAGGTTGAAAAGCCCCAGCTTCTGTGTACAAATCAGCAAAAGCAGCCAGAGCGTTCTGCTTGTTTTTCTTTCTGAAAAGATTTCAGAGCTCTTGCTTGTGCTAGCCAGAGAGTTTATATCTGACTGCTAAAGTGAAAATCTAACTCTAAAGATACTTTCAGAATATTTGCTCCTTGTTTGTGGGTAGGGAAAAACATTCTGTACCGTTTACAGAAATCTTCCAGTCTGTCGCTGCAATACTTCTGTGAAATGTTGCTGAAAGGGTCATTTTATTTTCATTTAATTAAATGGGCCCCATCCTTCATTCAGCTACTCAGAGAATAACTTGTACTTATGTGTTGCATTTTGGCTGATTTATCTGATGGCCTGCTAGATTCACTCGTTTGCTGGAGTTTTGGCATGCAGGAGATTTCTGCAGGCTTCTGTGAGATGTTGTGTATGTGTTACAGGCTTTTGGTGCAGTGAGGGTCAGTAGCTCCAGGACTTGTAGCTGCTTTCTTCTTGTATCAGTTCATAATCATAATACCCGAGATTTCCATGCTTGGGTAAATCAAGGAAATAGCTGTGTAATCTATCCCATATGTTAATATTTACTGTGCAAGGTGACTGAGCCTTGCTGTTGCTGAGATCATCCTGACAGTCAGAGCCCTGCAATTGGATTTTTCCTTTGCTTCATGCCCAAAGAGCAAGGATGGAAGTTGTGCCTAAGGGAGAGACCCTGTGTTCATGTCTGTTAAAAATCTTCTGCATAATAGTAATGTTGCTCATTAGGAACTGGGGAATATCAGCTTTATGCTACTAGGGATCTCACAAAATGGGAATTTGTTGCTCTTAAAGGTCCCCAATCAGAGTGGATGCACTGAATAATGCTCATTATGAATGGGACAGAAATAAGCCAGGGGACTTGGGGTAAATCAGTGGAATTAATTTCACTTCAGTTATTTTGGTTTCATTTACAGAAGCTGGGAAATTGTCCCTTTTTGCTTGAATGCTGAATTTCTACAAATTAATTCCAAAACCTTCAGAACCCAGCACACTTCATCTCCAACTCTCCCTAGCCTAATTCTCAAATTCCTGATGGAATGCCACTTGCTTGTGAATTTCTGGCTTTGGTCTCTTGTATATGTATGTGACAAAATTGATTTTCTTTTTTCTAAGCAGGGAAAAGTAGAAGTGAGACAAACTTCCCCTCCCTTCTGCAAAGGTCCAAGATAGAAAAATAAATTAAAAAAAAAAGAATAAAATATAAAATACATGTTTTTCCCCCCTTTGGAAGGACCTCCCACTGACTATGTCATTATCTGTCTCATGTAGGATATTGGATTCAAGATCTATAGCAGTGAGCTACGTTAGTATTGAATCTCATTTGATTTAATAAACCTCCCTTGTCACTTGCCTGCTCAGCCTTTCCAGCCTTTTCCAGGCATTAGGAGCTCCCCCAGAGTCTTGGCTGCAGAGGGACCCACGAGGCATTGCCCTATTTATATGGCAATGTGGGGATCTTCATTGTCACTTGGAAATGCAGATTTTTGGTTTGCAGCTATAGCCCCTTCCTCTTTCCCTCCCTTCACTCATATCCAGCTTTGGCTCACACCATGTGTAGGCTGTCGACTCACCTTACTTATTTTTCTTTTTCTCTATACTTGGACCAATTTACAGCAGACCTGTTCATAATGAAATATTTATACTGAGCAGACTGGATATATGGAATTATTTTGCATTTCTCCAGTGTATGGAGTATAGTTTTGGAGATAATCTGAAGATTTTTGAGGGGAGGGAGTAGAACAGGGAGTAAGATTCAATTTCAAGTGAAAAGCAGCATTAAAAGCGTTGTCAATGGATTTTTCAATATATTAGAAAAAGAGGGATATATAGAGTAAAATTTCAAAGCTTGCAAAATTAACTACATAGCAAAATCCATGCTTCAGGAAGGGAAAGCTTTTGGAACCTGCCTTTAATTTTCAAATGGGAGTTCTTAGGCTGGATGTGATGAGGTTTGGCATGTCTCTTGGCATGTGTGTGGATAGGCAAGCTCTGTGCCTATGGGCTCTAATTTCTCTAGAAGAATTTAAGTAAACCTTTCTCAAGCCAATAGGAGTTAAGTGTGTAGTAAGAAACTGCTCTATGTCTGCATTAAACTTAGAAAAAATGAAGTGCTGCTCTAACGTGTCAGGCAGGGCTGGCTTCAGGAACATGCAGAGGCAGGATTTTGTCTTGAGGACTGGAAAAGGCTGAAGTTTGATTGCAGGCAGGCAAACTGGCAATTCCTTCTAGCTTGTTTTAAACACATTCTGTCAGTAGGTCTGAAAGAGATTAACTTTCTATGAGTTTCATTAAAATAGGGTGCCCAGGGCTAGAGGGTTCTAGCTACAGGAATAAAACCCTGTGTTAAAGACTACTGTGCCTTATTAGACTCCAGAGAATCCACAAGGGCAAGACAACAGGAATATACTCACAATATCTAATTACAACCTGTGTAATGGGGAGGATCCAAAGATTTGATGTGAATCTGCAGGGTATAACTGGTTGAAATAATTTGCTCTGAAGGCATAATGGGATTGGAAGTCCAAGTCCCGTCCATCCTCACT
>WAAG01043309.1:21131-56810 GCA_013390105.1 Tichodroma muraria | reverse complement strand
TTTTTTTTTTTTTTTTTTCCTATCAGATTGAAAGCATCTATCCTGGAAAGGCATGGAATTCTGAGCATTTCTGAGCATCTCAAATGAGCTGCACTTTTACTTTAATTAAATGCAAGATAATAGCACCAGTCTTGTTCTTTTTCTCTGGCATCGCCTACTCAGGTGCAGGGTTAGAAGAGGAGCTCACAAACCCAGGTCACTCACGATGTGTCTGCTGGCACCAGATCCCCCCTCTCTACTCGAGGCCTGAGCCATCACTATGCTTGTGGCACCTCACTGTCTGTCAGAAGTAGAAGTCAGTAACTACTAACATTTGAAAGCCAGTGAATAAAGATTTGCAGGGCCCTTTACTCCTGTGCTGAACGAGATGGCTGGCACAGCCCTGCACCACACAACAAAATGAAAGAAAATATCATTGTCAGATATCATTGTGGAGATTTGAAGATCATACCTTGCATGAAGTTATGAAAGATGTGTAAATCATCTCAAAATCTGATGCATTCTGAATTGCTTTAAGAGCCATTTAAATAAACACTATTATTAGGAAATTATTTTTAATTGACCTTAAGTTTCTTTGAGAGAAAAAAAAATGTATTTGCAAACAGATGGTAATGAACTTCATTTTAAGCAACAGCTTAATTCAGTGCTTCAGTTTTTGACCTTATGACTCACATAGGCTGTCACTCCACAGCACAAAGGCTGTGCCCTCAAGGCTGCTGTGGTGCAGAGCAGTAAGGGGATTCCAAGCAAATCCCCTCCCTGACCCAACTTATCATGCATCAGTCCAGCCTGCAGAATGTCCCTAACACATGTAAAGCAGATACCTTTCAGAGGAAACAGAACCTGAACTTCTACTCAGATATCTATTTGTATGTAGGTTACTGCAGCCCCTGATGGGGACACTGAGGTCTGGACTAAGAGGTAAGGCACTTCACCATTTGATCTTGTAGCATTTATCAAACATGCACAGATCTAAGAGATACCTAAAACCGTGAGAACCCTCCTGCAATGGCTCCTATGCAGCATAAAGTAGTAAGTACTGCATGTGTTTCCTATTTGCTGATGACTGACAGTCCTCGCATCACCTCTGCTGCTCCTCCCCTCCCCAAGAATTACAGTGGATTATCTAATGTAGTGCTCTCATCCCTTTGCTGAACCCCTTTGTTTCTCCTAGTGTTCTTTTTGGTTTTCCCCTTTCTATTACTTCCTTCTATAATAATGGCAAGTTTCAGCATCCCTGAAAATGCAAGCACAGCCAAACTCCAAGCTCCATTGTAAATCTGCACTGTAAATGCACTAAAAGTTTCTTGAGCAGCTGCACAAGCCTGTGCCAGGCCTAGAAGGCTGTTAAACTGCAAGAGGATTGGCAATCCATGCCAGAGTAAGTTAGGTGATAAAGCAGTTCTCCTAAACCTCTGTTATACCACTTCTCCTCTACCCCCACAGCAGGCAGGGCCATTCCATTCCATTCCCTTCCATTCCATTCCTAGTTTTGGCATAGAGATGCATTCACCCTATACCCTCACTCACTGCTATGGCACCACAACCCTTATTAGCACTGAGTTTGCTGTTCCTTGGCTGCAATCTGCTTTTAAATTTGAGGGCAGTTCAGAAAGTGAGAAATAGGATATTCTGAGCCATTGCTTCTTCTAATCTCTCTTAGAGAGGCAGGAGGTTTTTGAGGAAAAAGAAGTACAGATTCTGAAATAATTTGGATCAACATCAGATTAGGAATATGTCAACAGCACAGATAAAAAGATAATTAGGTCTCCCAGAGAGCAGCTTTAAAAGAGGAATTAATTTTGTTCAGGATAGGGAAGAAAATTCATGAGAATTTCTCCTTATGCCACTGGAGGTAAAAAAAGACATCTGCCTTATGAAATTTTAATCTCCAGCACAGTTCACAAAATTATATATTATACAAATACATTAATCAGGAAAGTTCTGTGTCTTCTTTGACTTCTTGACCATTCTCATGTGCCAAAAATGTAATTATTTTTCAAAAATATAGAAGTGTCAGCAGGATGCATAAGGTGCTCCTAATGAGATAACAAGAGCTCAAAAGTGGGGAAAAGGTGGAGAATTGAAATGAAATAGCCAAGAGTGTTCATGTCAGTCATGCAGGCTCTCGTATACATCTCCCCACTCCTATGGCAACAGATTTAAAAATTTAAACTTGAAGGCATCTAGCAACTCACCTAAACTAAACAAACAACAGCAGAGAACATGATCTCGCCTCCTCTTTTCTCAGATTAATCTGATTTACTGCATCCTGTTGCAGATAAACAGCTAAGGTGCAGATAATTGTTCTTAATAAACCTGGGCTTTTTCTTATGGTTTTTGCTAGGAAAATATGTTAAGTCAGACTTGAGATTTGTTTCATTTCTCATGAGAACAAGTGAGGACAGGGAGTTGTTCTCAGATTTTCTGGTTAGAGATTTGCAGAGGGTGCCAGGTTCCCTCTTCAATCCCCCAGCACTAACCACTCTTGCCAGTGCCTTCTCCCCTCCTGCAGGCCTGGCTGGATGTCCTGAAGCTGCTGCCACCCTATCCCTTCCTTGGGACTGGGCACAGGCTGCAGAGTCCTTCAAACACACAGACTGCTCCTAATTAGCCCTTACAGCCTAATGGGGAGGCAATGAAAGCCTTCACTGACTCCTTCTGTATGGTGCCACTGCTGAGAGGAGGGAGGTTAAAGGTCTGCCCTGGGAGGGCATGCAGAGTGCCCAGGGCTTGAAGGTGTCCTGTTAGACTACTGTTTGTTTGCTTAGTATCAAACTAAAGGAAACAATAAAACAAAAAATAACAGTAATAATGGAGTAAGAACAATAAGCCAGTACATGCCCTGACATCATGGACTAATGTGAAGAATAGTTCTTGAAAATGCTGCTGCTTTCACACTGGTCCCTGTAGCTGCCCCTTTTCCCACTAGATCTCCCCCCAGGTTCCCTGTGTTGTGGCACCCGGTCTCCTCTCAGCTGGGCTGAGCCCAGGCTGCTGCAACTGCCCTGGCCTGGCCCTTTGCCTCTCAGTGGGGCACAGGGCTGCTCTCAGCTCACCTGCAGCTTCCCTGTGTGGTGCTCTGCTTTGCCCCAGCAGACACAGGCCATTTAATCATTTCCACAAGAACTTTTTGTTTCATTTCCATGACTTCCTCCACTTGATGGAAGACAGGGATGATTGCTGCTAATGTTAACATGTCACTGGGGCCTGATGTTACAAATCTTTCCTTACACATAATGTTACGCTTCAGCAGCAGTCCTTAGATGAATAATGAAAATTTAACCAAGTAAAGGAATTACAAGATCAGGCCCATAGTGAGATTTATAAACACAGTAAATGCCTTAGATTTTCTACATTGAGTCTCCTGTTATTTTTTTTTGTGTGGAAATACTGAGATCGCATGAGCCAGGGCAAACACAGGTCGCAAAGATTAATATACAGATTTATCATGTCTACAGTACACAACTGTACATGCTGTATGATCCAACAAATAGCAAAACCTAGGACGAAAGTACACACAATAGAGGGAATTTTGATAGTTTAAACAGCTCTGCTTCATTTTATAACGTTCTGTTACCCCACAAATAATGTAGCTGTCATAACAAATAGTAACAGTGGTAGATACTAAGGAAAGCTGGATGGTGTACAAGACTGTGGATACAGCTCCAGTGTTCAGATCTGAATTGACTTTAAACGTAATATATCTTGGATTGCTCAGACCTGGCAAGGGCTGCTGCAGTATTTCTCAATTTACAAACCTACTGTGTATCAAATAGCATATAGTAAAATGTAAAATTGCATTGACCTGAGCACAGTTGCTTAAGGCCATATATGGTTTTTACAGATGAACTTTGGGTACTTGGGTTTCTATCTGGAAGACTCGCACAGACCTCAAGAGCTTCTCAAATACCTTTAAAAAGCAAAAAGGGAAGAATAATGTGGCTTGCCATTTGCTGGTTGGATGCTATCCATCACATCTGCAACGAGTGATCTCAGGCTCAGTGCAGCTGCTGTCAGCCTGGCAGCACTGCCACTCGTTCAGTGTGTTTAGAGCGGTACCCCATTTTCAGCTGGTTAAGATCAGAAGATGATAGATTAAATGAGGCTGGGAGAGACCCAGTCTACCCTCCTGCCCAAAGGGCCAGCACTGGCATCAGACCAGGCTGCTAAGGGCTTGGACCACTAAGGCCTTGAAACCCTCCAGGGATGGAGGCAGCACAGCCACTCAGGGTGACCTGACTGGCCTCCTCTTGGTGAAAGTTTCTCCCTATACCCAGCCTGAACCTCTCTCATTCCAGCTTGGGGCCACTGTTTCTTGCCCCCCCATCCTATATCATTGAGAGAAGTCCCACTCCATCTCTTCCATGACCCTTGGGTGGTGCTGGGGATTGTTAAGTACCCCAAAGCCATCTCTTTTCCCAGCTGACCCAGACCAGCTTCCCCAGTCTCTCCTCATGGGGCAAGTGCTCCAGCCCTACTGCCCTGGGAACTCTCCCTGGAGTTCCCTCCAGTTTGTCCATGTGCCAGGTCCCAAAACTGGACTCAGTATTTGGATGTAGTGTGAGGACTGCCACACAGAGGGTGACAGTTCCTTCCATTGACTTTTGAGCCATACCCCTGGTCACAGAGCTCAGGAGCTGCTGGCTGCCTTTGCTGTCAGAGCACACCTCCGTGGTGTTCAGCTGATTGCCCTCTATGACCTCAAGGCTGCACTGCAGCACTGCAGAGCTGCTGCCCCATCCTCTGACAGTGTCATTGCAGGGGGTCATCATTTCCACATGCCAAGAAAGTATCTACATCAAGGAAAAATGCTTCAGAACCTTCAGGGTATATGATTTTTAACTACTTCTGTGAACAAGGAATGAAGATGTTCTTGCCAAGCTTAAAAAAATCCAGCAACATTTTCTTCAAGCAACAGTCAATCCCCAGTCGCTGGGATTCAGGGAATACATTTTGCCATCTTCTGGAAAAAAAATAAAAAGCCCTAATTGTAACAAAGCTGTCTGTGAAGAATTGCAGGCTGCAGAAGGCTGAAGGGTAGCATGATTGAAATGCCAGAATGCTTTTGGCAGAACAAGCTGTATCACGAAACAAAAACGTTTCATCGGAACTTGAGCTCGTGCACAGCTCTGCAGAAATGCCTCACGGCTCTGTAGCACTGTAGGAAGGCCTCAAATCCCTCCTCCTCATTCTCACCACAGTGCTGCAAAGTGCTGTAACCTGGGCAAAACCTAATCCAAGCCATCCTTTTAAGAAATATGGATCTGAAACTTGGGTTTGGAAGGGTATGGTTCAGGTTTCCTCATTTTCACACAAACTAGATTTGAGTAGAAATTTTCTGTTCCTTCTGGTCTCTATCATTTCATATGACTGAGGGGTCCTGATTCCCTGATTCAGCACCCACTTCAATGGTAATTCAGCCACAAGACACCACATTTTATTTATTCTAGAACATAACCACAGGGTTGTTTGCAGAGATTTGAGTGTGATTGGAGAGAGGAAAACATCACTGCAAAACCTGAGGGGAAATTGGCTGGACATTGGCCAAAGCTAGTCCACTCAGCTGGAACTGAGGGACATCAGCCCAATACCAGCAGAAATAGTGCAGATCACAGAAATTAGACCTCTGGTGTCAGGAGCTCAAAGGGATTGCAGTGAACATCTCATCTCAAGAGGTATCTGGCTGAGGCTGTTGGCTTTTCTCAGGGTAACAGAACATTATGCTGTGTATTTAGGCTCTGTGAACATTTATTTACGATGCTGGGAAACATGCATTGTTTATCCTAGGGGTCTCCTTCTAGTATTATTTCATGACTTCTGCTGTCTGTATACCCTGCTTACATTGAAATGTTTGAGTAGCCAATCCAAGCTCTCAAAAGTTAGGAAACGCCAAAATTCATGCAGCTCTCATTCACCTCTCTCATACTTGGGGTCATGTTGTTTTACTGCCTACACATCAACCAAAGCACTAATTAGTTCAAGCTATGCAAATTGTTTTGAAAAGCTAAAAAGCCTAGTTTGCAATTTAAAATGGGATCCAGATGCCCTCGTCACTTCAAGGGAGAAAAAAAGGCATTAAGTGGCAACTGGATTTTTGTGTTACATGGCACGCATCCAGGCTGAACTTGCACATAAAAATAAACCTCATGAGTTCATTGTTCTGAACTTACAGCCAAATGTACTGTTTGTCTTCTGTTGATTTTTAAATGTTTTGTGACTAAGTTGTAAAAAAAATATTTTTTAAAATAACCCAGTAACGGTAACTAGCAAAATCTAAATAATGCAATTATTTGTTTCTTTGCATTCTTCTAGACATTGCACAACCTCTGGATGTTCTGATAGAATTAATGTGAAAATAGCCTAAATATTCATTTATTTCTCTGTTCCCATAGAAACTCTGACAGCAATGATTCATACCTAAGAATTATTAAGTCCCTGACCATGCAATTTGTACTGTTCTTCTCCACAAGGCTCCAATAGCTCACATTGTACAGCAGAGAAAGCTCACCTGAAGGACAGATTATCTATTTTTGTTTGTCAGCTTCATTTTCTTGGAAATGCACGGCCTTGTTTTTCCACCATGGGTGATTTGCAAAAAAAAACTCTAGGAAAAAAAAACTTAAGCAGAAAAAACCTTAATCACAACTAGTGTGTTCTACCATGGAGAGGAAAGGAAAGAACTGGATTTTCTGTGCCAAACTGAGGCATGTGGGATGAATGCAACCCTACTGTAAATGGAGAGGGACCCTGCAGCCTAGCAGAGCAACTGTCTCATACACCATGAGAAGGGACACCACACCAGCTGGGACAGAGTGAGGGGGTAAGGACCAGACACCCTCTCTCCTGACTCAGGCTGGTCCTTGCCTGGCTTTTTGTACTCTGCACAGCTAGAGTGTCCTCCCCAGAACAACTGGGAAAACGAAAACAGCAACTAATGGAAAAGTGTCAAGCACAAAATGGACCCCTCAGCACCAACCTGGACACATGCCCTGTCTGTAATTAACCCTTCATGCTCAATACTTCCCTGGAATTTGTACTTTCAGACATTTTCAGTCCTTAGTCTTTGTCTTAGCCAGGACCATCAACTGAGGTGACAGAGACACTGATTTTGGTAGTACTTTGGTGTTAAAGCACTTGACTGGAGAAGCTAAGTAAAAAAATCAGCTCTGTCCCATGGCACAATAGCTGAGGGACATCACTTACCTCCTCAGCAACGCAGTGCTTGCCGAAAGAAACAAAATGAATGGCTTTTCTGGCAGGAATAGGAGAGGTGGGTACAGCTCATTAGGGGGTTTTCACCCTCAGAATTACAATGCAGGAGCAGAAAAAGATACATCAGCTGTGCTATTGCAGTCATTTTCCACTATAAGGAAGTGGTAGCATGGCTGGCTCAGTAGTGCACAGCACACAGTTGAACTGAACAACTATGTTTGCTCCCAAGGTTTATCAAGTTTATGCAAAAAACACCTCACAACTGCCACCTGCCAAGTGATTATCAATCTGTTGTGCCGTGCTGAAGACCAGCTCTGCCACTGGCATTCATAAAGAAATACCGAGAAGGTTGCAGTGTTTCCTAGGCTCCATGGACAGGTCAAGAATCATAAAAACAGTTACACTTGAGAGTAATCTGGAAATTGGGTAATGGAAAGGAAACACATGCGTTAAAGTAATTATTTTCCAGAGTAAAAAACAGATATTGTCCTTCCATCATAGAGCAATGGAGAAGTCCAGTTGTAACCCCATCAAGTAAAATGACTGTACCCATGGAAACTTCAAAGGTTCTATTTTTAAATGAATGTAAAATAAAATTAAATCATATAAAAGAGNTATCATTTGGTAATGATGCTCATTTAAGTAATGCTATGTTTAAGCACTTTTTATAAACATTAAAGTATATTTTTGGCTAGAGAATTGTGGGTAATAAATAATTAGTAAAACATATTTTTGCTTATAGATACACTAGGAAATGAATGCATTGCGTAACAGAAAATAAAATTATATATGCAGGGACTTATCCCACTTCAATATCTATAAATGCAGTTTGGTTGGCAGCTCCCTAACACAGCGGCCCACAAGTTCTGGTGGGATTGTGCCATGAGTAACCATCAGCAGGGCAAGAGATGGAGGGCAAGAGACAAGGAGCAGCACTGCAGTTCATTAACAAACATGAGATTGAGCACACACCAAGCACAACGAGCTCCTAACAAGATGTGAGCTGTGTGCACTGTTGGTCAGACTAGTAAACAACACCTGGTAAGAAGTATCCTCAAGATAAAGAGCAGGACTGAACAGTGAGCTCCATTATGCTTAAAAATGATACACAGAACTGGTTTGGAGTAGATTTTGCTCCTGCTATTATTAGGCCTTACTTATGTACCATTTGGGTGTACATGATAATTTACAATGGGCAGAATTTTTCAAACACAACATAATTCCCATCACACAGTGAAGAGAGCCCAGGAGTGGTGGCAGTTTCAGTACAGCAAAAATAACTCAAGAAGGCACACATGAGCACTGTGATACATGACCACACCATGCTGTTCATTCCAGCAGATTGCATGGGTCAGGCAGAAGGAAAGCATTTTCGCACAATGACCAACTGCAGAAAGGGAAGCTCCATGGGTGTCATCCTGATGAATAAGTAAAGGTAATGTCCAAGTTGGAAGTGTAATTTAAAGCATTAACACTGTAATTTCAGTAATCAAGAGTATAATTTAAACTCCTTGTGCATTGCTTTTGGAAGCAGAGAAAGACTAAGTGGAGGGTAAGTTACCAGCTAGGAATATCCAACACAGATCAAACATCTGCCTAACTACATGGTGTGTTGATGTGGCAGCTTCTAGTGTGCCTCAGAAATCCAAAATGAGTATGTCTGAGACACAAGATAACAGTTACTGTAGGCTGACAATACAGAGCTTTTTGTCCAGAATTTAGGCTGCTTGGCTATATCTATTGGAGTACATCTATTACACAGATATACACAGGTTCATATAATTACATATAATACATAAAATACACAGTCAAGGTAATACACTGGTTCAAGGTATGTTCCTAGTGCTTGAAACTTGATCATGTGTATCGTTAATTTATTAGAACAGTTACTGGTAAGCCTATTATCATTGTCTGCAGGTGTAGTTTGGGAGTTAGCAGAGCCTTGAGACCATTCCCAGCTGCTGCTTTCCTGCAGCCACTCTGTGCTGGGGGGAGAGAGAAGGTGATGCTGTGGGTAGAGGTGGCTAATCCATGCCAGCTGCTAAGAGCAGTCCTGGTCATGTTCAGCCCACCACGGGAGATGTAGCCCTTGCATTTTGTGAAAGATGAGCCAGCTGGGAAGAACTGGAGTCAGATCAAGTTTCATTTCAGGATTTATTTTGCCAATACTGATTTTCCAGGGAGACAAATCTCTAAGGAAGAACAGGTTCCATCTCTTCAGTTTGGACTGATGCCATTGACAGTCAATACATTGATCATTTGCTGTTCAATTAAGTTAAGATGGTTGACTTAATGATGCCACAGAAATTATTAGGACTTAATGACTGTTAGTCAGACACAGGGAAGTACACAGAAGATGGTGTGGCCACATCTTTTTGCATCCAGCCTAGATCTGCCTAATACAGGACAAAATACAGCACATTCATGCAATTATTGAGAGAAGTCCATCAAGAAACTGCTCACAGGATGCCCATCTGTTGTAGGAATAACACTTGGTATGGCCAGTCTCCATGTTCAGGATGTCTCATGGGGTTGACACATGGTGTGCCTTCATGTGTTTCTAGTTCCTGTGACTCAGCAGGATTTGATTGTGAGAGCCTGAGAAATCCAAAGCTCAGCCCACACAAGACAGAGATGCTGCTGACAGACTTGGAACAGAGCTCAGAGCAGACAGGGTTTGCACTGACCAGCCAACCAAGACTGTGCATCTGCTCTCTGTTCATGGTTTACAGACTTTTACTGCTTTATATAACAACAGATGCTTTTAGTGGCACTTTGAGTGCCACCAGTGCTTTCTCACCTCTGCTTGGTCAAAAACCTACAGGCTTTTCTTTAAGGTGTGGAACTTGCTAATGATGCCCAGGCTGTAACCATCTCAAAAGAAGATCACTGCAGTATTTTTGGCAGAGGAGGGAACACACATTGTGTTAAAACTATCTGAAGATGGAAATTTACAACTGGTTGATGATAAATGTCTTATTAGAAGCATGAAACCAGTGATCTGCAAGAGAGGGCAATTACCTTTTCCTATAAATTATTGCCTCCCTCTCCATCCATGCTGCAGAAATCTGAACCATTGATCTCAGACTACAGGAAGGAAGTGAGACTGACTGGCAGGCTCTGATGATGGAATACAACCTGGTGCTTTATCTAAAATCAGCTTGTTCAGTACATACAAGTCTGCAGACCTTCAAAACATATGATTTAAAAAATTTGGACAGAGGTCAGGAAAAAAAAATAATGGGGAAGTATCTAAGGAGAATGGGTTATTCTACCTGATTATCACTAGGGATTTTTAGGTTTCATCTTTGTAAGTTGTTGTCTTCTGTTTTAGAACCAAGTACAAGTTTTAAGGGATGAGAGGAAACTTTAAATGATAGTAGAGATTAGAACAGGTACTTTTTAAAATTTTGCTTAAATACAATAGACGACAATAAAAACAGCCGGGGCTACACTAAAGGCCATACTAGACTGAAATCAGACAAGGGAAGCAGTTTCTCAATCTTTCATTTTTGTTAATAAACCTTGTCAAATCTCCTTGAAGGAAAGATATCAGTGCTTTAGATACCAGATATCAGACTTTAGAGCACCTGATGGTTTGAGCTATATAGGCAGATGACAGAATCACAGACTATGCTGAGTTGGAAGAGAATCACAAAGTTCATCAATTCCAGCTCCTGACCCTGCACAGAACCATCCTCAAGAGTCACAACGTGTGCCCAAAAGTACACACACACAACTGGCAAAGCTACAGTACACTCACAGTGTCTCACACTCCAGCAAACCAACCCTCAAGCAAGAGGCTTTGAGGTTGCTGAAAGCTGTTGGGATCACCTGACACCCACTTCAGCGGCTGGGCATCGCTCAGATGAAAGGGCTCAGTGCTTAGCTTGGTGTATGAAGGGTGGAAGGGGACAACCCAAACACATATCTGTGAGTGGGGACTAGGCACAGCTTTAGGACAAAACATAAAATAATGGAGAAAGAGCCATTTTAAAAGTAAAGCTTGCATTGGCTCATTTTAATTTGTCCATCTTACTCTTTCCTTCGTCTTTTCTGATCAGTAGTGATTAGATACATAAAGTTTTTTGGGCTAAAACTGCTAACTAGCTTGCCAAACAGATTTGGATTAAGGCTTTTTTAGGCACATTGTAAATATAGAATTACTACAAAAAAGCCACAGAAATTACTTTTAGGATCATTTTCCTCTTGCCATCCCTTTCTCTTCACACAGCAAGACATGCTGTGCTTGCTGTCCTCGTAGCCAGCAGCTGCAAGCAGCAGGGGACTTTCCATGGAAGTCCCCTGTATGAGGCACACAGGACATTTCTGAGGCTGGGGCGAGCAGTAACATGCAGCTCCCAGGGGAAACCACAGGGGTTATCGGATTTTCCAGAGCATGGCAGAGGAGCATTACCACAACTGGGTCACTGTGCCACTGGTGACCACAAGAAGTAAAATACATCAATTTAGTAAATTATCTGTAATACAGGAAAAACAAAAACACATTTTCACTTAGCATATTCCCTGAAGTCTCTAATTGCTCCTTTCCAACATTTTACTAGAATAAACTCTTTTGTCATTAATGTAAAGGAAGCAATCTGTCTTTGAGTGTGCTTTTTTGTTTTCTTCCAAAGGCTGTCCACAGGGAGGAATTAGCATGATCCTGAGCTAAATGGCGCCTTCATTTGCAACAGTGCAGCCCCACTAATTTCAGAAGGCTTCAATTTCCCCACCTCCCCCATGTGGGAAAGATGGAATAAATTATTAAAAGTGACAACACTCCTCTTTCCTTTCTGCTGGTGTGGGAGAAATGGGTCTTGAAGTGTACAGACCACGTGGGCTCTTCTGGGGCTGTAATACTGTGAAAAGAAGGGAAGGAGAAGTTTGGAAACACACTCATGGATGAAGGCACATAAATTAGAATCTGGGAATTAAGAAGCATTCATTGGATGTCACAAACTTTGTCTCCAATGGGTTTTTTTCCACTCCAATGCACAGAGACAGTAACAATGCTCAGTAATTCAGTTAAGGTGCTGCAGATGACTGAGAGCAGGTGTCTGACCAGAAAAGCAAAGCAGGACAGCATTGCTATAAATCCTTTTAGGTGATCAGCAGAGCAGTTCACACAGCCCAGATTGCCTATGCATGGGGCAGGGATCATATGCTCAGAAGCAAAGCTAGCCACCTTAAGATCAATAAGCTAATTAAAACATTTAAGATATCTTGTGTCCTTCATGCAATAGTTCCCAATTTACACCTATTACTGCACAATCTGTTTAATTCTGTGTAAATTATTATAAAGCCAGTTTCTGATTATTTACTAATATGTTGTAATAAAAAAATCCCGCTAATATGCTTACATTGGGCTGTAGGTTATTAACAATCAGGAAAGATTCTTTCTCATCCCATTGAAAATGAGGGCCAAATCCAACTTTAGAGATTCACGTTTGTATTTCTGTTTGCTCCTAGCTTTACTAAAATAATTTTCATAGGTGAATGCTACTGTAAATGCTTTTATAGATTTTGCTAAGGACTCATCATTATCCATCCAAACTACCCACCTGCACCTCTACTGGAATCACAAAAAACCACTAAGGCATCTGAAAAACAAAAGCAGGACTGGGAGAATAATGAAGTTCTGATCATTTGCAGTCTGCTTCGATTTTCCTTTTGTTTGCATTTGTCAGAAGACTGGGATATGCCTCTGCCGAAGGTGAGATGTGCTGTGGGTGGAAAAAATGTGAGCAGGCAGGGATTGGATAAGGTTTGCACAGCATCTGCTCTCAATGTGAAGCCAACCTCCTGGCCCCTTGGCAACACTGCTTTCTTAGGTCCATGTTCATCATGATGATACCTGCAGCCTCTCTGAGGACAGGCCACTGGGATGGCTTCCTCCATCCAATCCTAAGTGAACACAGTTACATGTAAGGAGGTTAAATATGCCGCTTAGTCTATAACCAGTTTCTTCACAAGATTAGCTGACTGAGGTATGTATTTTCAGCTACATGATGCCTCTGTGAACAGGCATATTGTGAACTGGCCTAAGCAAGAGAAGAGAGATGGAGAAAGGGGTAAAGAAAGCTTGGGAAATGAGAGTTTGGAAAGGAATGGAGATGCAGAGAGAGAAAGTCATGCGGAAAAACTGTCATTTCTCTGAGAGATGGATACTGCTCAGCAACAGCACTGATCTTCATGCAAGCAGGCAATGCAGTTACTGCTCGCTGAAGGAATCTGTCATTAAGGCAAATATGTAAAAAAAAAAATCACAAAACTTTGTACCTTTTTTTATGTTCGGATTTTGGGATGTTTTTAAACAACCGTGTCAAGGCCCTTGCCTACAGGCTATTGTTGTCCACTGTGACTCTCCATCTGTCTCAGATGCACACAGGGAAAAACCACATTCATCATTATTGATTACTTTAGGTCTTGAAGGCCTTTGTAATGGAAAGGCCGATGTCAGTGTAAGACAATAGATATAGTGAGACCTTTCCCAGGCTTCTTTGTTTAGGCTCAGCGGGTGCCTCAGGGACTTTGTGTATATGTCTGAACCAAACATCAGTCAGAAACCTGTCATGTCCATGGGATACAAAAAGCTGGTATCTCAGTTCGTGAGAGAATTTCATAGCCAGGGTCAAGTTTTCTTTGAAGGCTGTGTCATGAGGGGAGAAACGTTTAGGATATTTAATAGGACAAAAGTCAGTGTTGTTCATTTCTAGGGTCCCAGATTGTCTTAAAACTAGAGATAGGATCCAGAGTTGAGTTGCAGCTGGGACTTTCACATCATGAACACTCACAAACACTGGAAATCACCCATACTATCTGCTTCATTGCAAATCTTGCCCAGAAAACCAGCAGACAAAACTTCTCTTGTTAAGAAAACCCCCAGTACTTCAGCCTATAGGAACAAACTGGGATACAAAAAGATGATATGCAAAACTGAACTGCAGTAGCAGTACAAGTTTCTGTTGGTTTTTTTGTGTCATTTAGTTTAAGAACCCACAGAACAGCCGTGGTCAGATAGCCTGCATTGTAAATTGATGCAGAATAAAGGTTAAAAGGCTTTTTATCTTTTGTCATCTTGTTTCCAAAACAATTGTAAACATTCATTTCATTTTGGGAAGGCAAAGGGAGGGAGAAATGGGAACAAATATTTAGAAACATATGAAGAGATTTAGCAAAGAAATTTTTTGCATATTTTTTTTCTTTCCTTTTTTTCTCACATTGTTCTTTGTACAAATAAACACAGCATATGTCCTCCATCTAACTTCACTATCAGAGAAAGTTTTTAACCATTTCCTTCTTTCTGTATCTGATATTATCTAAAAATTAAACATTACATTTGCTATATTGAAATTTCAGCTTGAGCTACAGAAACTAGGGAAAATATAGAAACAAAGAGAAAGCTGAAGATGGTAACCTAAAGACATCCTTTAAATCTACCTGCAGGATTGTCAGCTAGAAAGCTGTCTGTGGAGTACAACAGGCTTTTAGTCATAAGGAAACAGCTGTAAGAAAAGCTTTATTGCTTTCTTTTTTGAGTTGCATCTTCTGAGATTAATTTCTGAATTTTACCAGTTCACTGAAAAAGTCACGTTTACGAAATCTGCCCATTCACCCCAGCTGAATACTAGAAAAGTGTGAGTAAACAGTGTTTCAGTAACAGGAGCTCTGTGATTCAGAATTTCTCCAGCTGGATTCATCAGATGTTACAAAGGCCTACCTCACAGACTGACCAGGAAAATTCCCACATTACATCATGGCTAGCTCACAGACGTGTATTAGCCTCCCCTTGAGAAGGGGGATGCAGCCTCCTCTCAGAAGGCAAAAGAAGGGCTCTACAAAAACGGAACATTTTTGGGGTAGTTTAGTAGCCATTCAATGGTGTTCCTGCAGGGTGCTCTCCTCTGCAACACCATCTTTGCTGTGTTTGGCTGAGTGCTCCCACTCAAACAAACCCCACAGCAGTGCCTAAAGCCAGCATCAGCAATGTGCCGTGGCCCTGCCTTTAAGCTTAGTCATTCCTCTCCAGGTACTCTGAAGTGCTTTGCACTACCATCACTGTGAAACTTTTTTGGAAGAGCACTGAAGCCAAGGACTCCCAGGGTCACATTTAGGTACTTGCATCCAAGAAAGAAATTTGTAGAAAAAAATCTCCCAAAGCCCATTTTTGATTGGAAGTGGCTAATGGCAGGCATTTTTTAACCGTGCCTATCCAAAAGTCATCTTGCCTCTGCAGGGCACCTCAGCACTTTGGGACTTGCTCGTTTTCACCCTCATTTTTAACCCTCACTTCCAGAGTTTTCACTGACAAATGAAACAGTGCATGGGAACGTTTCTGGTCAGTGGGGTAGGTTTGTCTAGACTAATAAACTCTGAGGATGGCCCATGGTATTAGGTATGCCTACATCAACCAACTTTCTCTCAAGCAATTCCTGATCACAGTTTGGGAGTTGGAGGGTTCTTTCCCCACAGGCACCATGCATGCAGTCTCCCAGCTCCGAGGTGAAAAAAAAAAAACTCCTGCCATAGATGTGGGCTATTCTGTGAGCCAGCTGGTCTCAGCGTCCAGGAAGATCTTCATCCATTCAATCTATTAACGCAGATCTAGCTGAAGGCAGTGAAACCCGGTCTGCCCCTGGGTTTGCCTGACTCGTGCTGGTACAGGCGTCAGCGCACCGCAGCCACATCGGCCTGCAGGAAGCAGTGAAGGACCAGTAGTCATTCAATAGGTAGAGTAAGAGAGTGTCAGCATTCAGCCTGCGGCCAAGGGTGCTCCCATGCCTTGGGGAGTGGGTTCTTATTCCCACTGAGGAGTCGATTGTGCACTTTTATCTAGCGACTCTTTAATGGATATACATTCCCGAGGACCTGGAGCAGGATAACCGCTGTCATTGTGTCACAACAGAACAAGCTCTATGGAGCTCGATTTCCATTTAAAGAGAGGAAATTTTAATGATATTTATGAAGGGAAAACCTCATGCATGCCATTAATTGCTCTAGTCAATGACTAAAGAAAGTAGTACATAATTCAAACATACAGTTGAAAAAAATATGGATGAATCAATACTAAATTAATTTTTAATAATGGCAAACTTCCAGGACTAATTAACTGCCTAGGCTGATATATATGATAACAAAGACTGATATAGCCAAACTAGAGATGGACAAAATTTGAAAAAAAAAAAAAATTAGAAAAAGAATTCCCCCAAATAATGATTCAAATAAACTGAAGTTAGTAAAAAAAATTAATGCCAATTCAGGAAAGATTTAATCTCTTCAAAAAGATTTTTTTCTTTTTGTTGTTTTTACAAATAAACTCAGTGGTTGAAAATAAATGGTAAATAAAGCTACTTAATCTCAAGATAAAGAAAATTAGGTCTTATATATCAGCTAATTGATTCGTTATTTTAGTTTATTCAAGTTTTAATCTTGGAGTTCAAGCAAATGCTAGGGTTGTAAAAAAAATACTACAGCACATCCTTCTTTCAAACATTTTAATGTATTTTAATGTGACTTTTTGAACATGTGTTCAAAGCTACTTTTGGGGGGACATGGGAAGACTAAGACATGCGCCATGTTATATTCCATTTCAAGGTACTCAGAAGTTTATAGTTGCACTAACTATATTTTTATTAATTTATATTTTTTCCTTTTTTTAACGTTTTATTCTTAATATTTTTCTGGTATTTATTGTTGATAAAATTAAATTGTGCACTCAAAATTCCACATGTAATTCCTACAAAAAATCATGTCTGTGTTCATGGCATCTGCTACTGTAATGTCAGACACAAATAAATATGATATCCTCATTCTTAAAAGGCTGAGACTTTAAATGGTAGAGCTGTGAGAAAATGATCAAAACTCAGAATGGAGCTATCTGCAGACTAAGGTAACTGTCAGGGTTAATGGAGGGCAGAAACAAACAGGTGAAACACTGAGGACAACTGAAGGACAACTGTCTGAGGACAACTACTGAAGAAACAGGAGGGACCACAAGATTTCCAAATCCAAAACCACAGCTGCAGCTGTAGGATTATCTTTCAGTCAACAACACATTTCAGGCTGCTCTTTTTTCCCTCCTCTTTTTTTAAACGTAGCCTTGAAATTCCTACCTTTGTCAAGAATTCAGGCTTGAACATGTTCACCTCAAAATTAGGACAGCATTTATATGACAAGATGCTGCTTGGTAGAAACAAAGAATGAAAAAAACCCTTCTAACAGAGTGTCTGTTATTTTAGCTCTCACTGAGTAAAAAAATAAATGAAATAATTTAGTTTTCACATTTCTTACCTAGATGAATGCCAACAAGCATTAATACTAATTTCTGTGAGCTATTCCAACATAAAAACAGAAGGAAGCTCTAGGTGTACTCACTGATGAATCAGTAACTGCCAATGAGGACAGAAACAATTTTTTCTGAATTTGCCTCATGGTGAAATTGAAGTATTTTGTCTTTACTGAACTTTTTCCAAAACTATAGAAAAGCACGTTATCTACCCTGAAGTAAAAATACTTCTCTCTTGGTAAAAAACACCCCGTATGGATTTTACAGTGAGTTCTGAAAATTATATACCCCTTCTCATACTTTTCCAGCCATTATATTGATTGCTACGTAAAATTGCCGACTTATTTCAGCTGTCGCTGTTCTTTGAAGGTTATGCAACTTAAAATAGTTAAACTAACCTTTAGTTTGACCTTTGTAAGCCATCAAAACGTTATTGGAAGCAGCTCTGTTTAACCATTGATGATTTTTTGGTACAATTGAAGTAATATCTGAAAACTGAAGGCCAGTGTCTCCTTTGGGAAGCTTAAATTCCACTTCCCACACAGTATTTTCTAACATTTTAAACTTACTTTACTGATAGTAAATCAGTCATTGAATGAAGAACATCTTCTACTACTTTTGAAATTAACAAGCCAAGCAAGCAAAAACCATAGATTGCCACAAACTTCCTCATGCAATTGACCCTCACAATGACAAATTCTTTTCTAAGGAATTTAGATATCATATAGTCTCAAAACTGGCATAATGGAACAGTTGTGGTAACAAACTTGAGGTAACAAAGCACACTGTGGTGGGGATAAACTAGTTGTCAAAATATAAGGTCTCATAGTTTTAAAAAGCTCTGAGGTAAACAGCAAACTGCAGTGAGTACCACAGTAGGGCAAGAAGAAGGGAATCCATCCGAAAGACTGAATATTTTGTTCATATAAACAAGTTCACAAGTTCTAATATGCATTCTAATAAATGCATATTAGATGTCTGGTAGCCATAATACATTCTTGTAAAATGAAAAAAAACCCACCCAACCACTTTTAGATTTGGTCCTTTGTGCAGCGATTTAACGGAAGGGAGTGGTGACCCTTTGCAGAGCAGTGATCTGGAACTGTGGACCTGACCCAGGGTTTGGCAGGCAAGGGCTGTAGGCTGATGTCATTGCTGCCTGACAACACATTCCTGCCTTTCCTTGGTATTTCTCGCTGGACTGACTAGGTTCCATTTGTCAGAACTCCTTGAATTGTGCAGCAACAAACATATGTACAGTCAATTTTCTCATATTATATACTTAACCTTACAGTGTCTTAGTTTGCCTTATTCTAGTGCTATTGCTGGTGAAATGCATTTCTTCCACTTCTTATCCATAAGAGTGAATGTAAAGGATTTTTAAAGGGTACCATTAGGCATTTTAAGCCTTGATATACAAACATTTTCAGAGAAGAGGCTAATCATGGGTCTTGTTCCATTTTTTCCAGTCCAAAACTCCCTTGTCTCTTACAGTAAATATCTTAAGGTTAAGCCCTACTTGCACTGAATAGGAGAAAATGTCTTAATGAGATAGATGTTATAAGGGGAGGGGACACATTTTTCATCTTTGTTTTCATATTGAAATACTTAGTTAAAAAATAGAGTTATGAGATTACTTTAAAGATGTTTCTTTTTACTGTCCATGCTAACCACTCCTTGGTGATTATAAACATAAGACAGTCTCCTTGCTCTCAGATATGTCCCACAAAGTCATCTATAGCTTCCAGCAAAGGGTAACCAAAGCCCAAACAATGACCTTGATTACCCTTCTAATATGAGTAAATTTGGACGTTTTAAAGGACAAGTTCCTTTTGTTTATTACCAACAAAGAAGATGTAAAGGAGTAAGAAGACAACATTTGATCCAGTGAAACATAATTTCCATTTGGTCTTTGCCCTGTGCAGGTGAGGAGAATTAGTGCATCAGGACTTGCCAGTTCAAGTACGTTGCAAGGAATTAGATTGCTCCTCCACGCTGTTCCCTTGCATACATTAAGCTTTCCTGCCAAGAAGTGTATAACCAAGCCAGTGTTTTAATTTGGACTCAAATTTCTACAGAGTGCTCTTCACATAAACCCGCCCACATCAATGAGGCAGTTTTCCACTTGGAATATCAGGAGACTGAGACCCAATATGCACCCACAACATGTAACATTGTGACGTTGTTCCCTTTATTTCACAGAGGAGTTTAAACTTTTTTAAAGGACAGACACACCCCATGGCATTTGATACCTAGATGGCCAATGACAACATATCTAATTCAAAACCCAGAGGTATTGTATTTGAAAATGTTGGCCTAGTGGCTTGACATGTGTACTTGAGTACCTAGCTATGGTCAACAGGGAAACTCTGGAGGCAGGGAAGTATTTTACTTGGTGAAATCATTTCCTTTTAGTTTGTATAGAGATAGAGCAAAAAACTTACTGTGACACAGGGAAGTTAATTCAGCTTTGGGTGGAAGTAATTGAGTTTAGCAGGAATTCTAAACTGAGAAGACTTTAACTTGACTTAACTCAGGAAGACTTTAACTTCCCCTTCTAACTTGAGAAGGGACTCAAAACACTGTGTGAATTATCACAGGTTGTAGTTCTGCAGCTCAGCTGCTCCATTCTGCATGCTCTGGCTCTGGTGCTGCAGTATTAACACTAAAAAGAGCAAATACAAACCAGTGAATTTTCCACAGATTTTGCCTGCAACCAGTTGCTGTGGTAGACAAGTAATAACTGCAGTAACTCAAGTGCATTTCTTTTTCTGCAGAACAGCTTCTGACATACAGAAGCCTTTGTGCTCAGGCCTCTGCTAGGAAGGTGAGATTTATTATTTGTACATTGAAGGCAGAGTTTCAACAAGCTGGGTAGAGCTGAACTATTTAAAATGAGTTTACCATTTTAATGAAGAAGAACCATCTGAAGAACATCTGAAGAATGGACAGATTGAGTTTGATTTCTGATTTTCATTGCTTTTTAAAGAACAAGAGGAGCACCCTTTAGACTACAGAGGTTCTTCAGCCATAGGCAGACACTGGCAGAAGTGGTGCTCTAAAGGAGCTGGCTGTCCAGTGTGCCACTGCACAGCCACAGCCACCGCACCAGCACAGGGGCTGCCAGTAACTCAGTCCCAGTGGAGTGAGTAAGGTCAGCCACTGCAAAGATCACCAAGTTGCTCTGCACCCAGCTGTAACCCCAGCACAGTCCCATTCTTCATGGAGTCAGGTGATCCAGGGGGAACCATTGGCAGGGGATCGCTATTGGAGCAGCCCACAGGATGCACCAACACAACCTTGAGGGAACTTTGTTTCGTGGCTGTACCATAAGAGCAGGTCAAAGGGAAGATAGGTTTGAGCTTACTACCTACAGTCATCCTCCTCACCAGAGAAGATGAGCTCTGAAGTCACAGTAGTGATCAACATATTAAGACTGAGAAATCTAAATATCTGTCTATTCCAGAAGACTGAACTTGAAAACGTTTCTTCTGACCTTTCTCAAATGCCGTTCTTTATCATTGCCAAGTAGAATTCCAAGCAGTTTAATCAGAGAAAGATTTGGAGTGGTGATGGATGTGTTTGGGGGTTATGACAGTTTTTCAGTTTGGTAGATGTTTTAAGCATAAGCTGAGCAACGTTTTTTAAGGCTCCTAGACCTCTGGCCAACTCAGAAAGTTGTTTCCCTACACCATGCCATCCTCATCATGTCATGGAAGTTGCAAGAGGCTTTCTTTTTTATTCCAGTCCAGTGGCACACATTTCATCTTGTCACGCAAAGGAAAGCAAGCAAGGCAGTAGAGGAGGAGTGTGAATTTACTCCGCTTGTCTAAGCTCACAGGTAGGTCACGAATGTCGTGATCACTGGAACGCGACCTGACATGGTGCCGGAGTGAAGCAATTTAGCAGGTGGTAGAACTGTGGTGATATGAAGCAAACACTGTATCAGTGATTTCAGTTTGTGTCTGCATGTGCAGGTGCCGTGGTTAAGCCCTTCCTTTTCTGGAGGCACTCCTGATCGTAAGCACTCTTCATTTATCAAAGATAATGAGTAGAAAATGCGAAATGCAAGTTAGAAGCTAATTGCTGTAACAGCCCTTCTTATAGACAAATTGCCAATGACATTATCTGTCTCCATCAGGGCAAAAGAACAGATCCAGTTCCAGCCACAAATGCTTTTCCTACCAAACAGCCATCAGACACATATTTCACCCCACAAAGCTGAGAAAGAATAGCTGCTTATACTGTTTACAAATGAAGTGTTCATCCTCTCCCCATAACTAACCGGGTACACAATCACAATGATGCCTTTGCTATCCTGGACTCCAGAACTGACCTGTGGATGTCAGTCAGCACACTCCTGAGAAAACTGTGCACTCCCACCCAGCATTGGTATGCTCAAACAAGCAGCTCATGACACAGCCCTTCTAGCTCCTGTCTGCATGTGTGTGTATAAAAAGACTTTTTTTATGGAAGATGTGGGTGCCCTTCTCCACACTACAATTGTTTTTCTAAAGCCCTTACAGGTTTTTATAGCAGGAACGCCTCTTTTCGGTCTCTGTACCCATGTAGGCTGAGGCAAGACACTTCACTTGCAGGCAAGTGTCTCACTATTCAAAATCCCTTCAAAGGTATCTTCCTCCTTTGACTTAAACCTAAATCCAGACTTGTTAGCCACTTAACAATCTAGGAGACAATGACAAGATTCTCAGCTATCTGTCTGCTATCAAAGGCAGACAGAAGGACAATCACTCTTACTCTAGAGCCCTGAGAGCAGCATTATTATTTACAGACAGGGTTAAGAGCAGTCTGCCTTGTAAGTTCTGTTCTGACCGAGTCTATCAGCCATTACACTAGCAGAGAAACCCCGGGAATTGTGTGTGTGCCATCTCTTTCAGGCAGATTACTCTTCTACAGTATGTTGTCCTTCTGGTTTGCTACTATAATAGAAGGTATATTAAGTTGAAAAAAATCTAGGGAAAAAGATGTTTACTTTATCTCTCGTTCCCTCTTGGAGACCATAGGGAAAGCCATGACAGTAAGAAAAAATGTATTGTGATTATGAAAGCCTTGGTAGATCCATATTTAGGAAAATGAGTGTGATTCAATACCGTGGTGTACAATGCGCTTCCCACGTAAGAGTCTCGTTGGGAGCCATTGGCTCCAAATGAACAGCAGCAATTCTGCTGACTCAGAGAGAAGAAAAAGACTGGAGGTTAATGCTAAGTAACTACTTTTAAAAGAATCTGTATTTCTTAAGAAAAAGGAACTAAAGTTGTAAACTAACTGCATAACATTTTACTGCTAGGTGTTGTGCTGGTTTCATGGCTTATGGCTCTTTTGTCTACGTAAATTGCAAAAGAGCAGAAACATATATATTTACATATAATAATAAAATAAACATATATATCTTTCTTTTAATATATATCCAGCTACAAAGAAGCAACTAATCAGTGAGCAATATGTGAAGTTCTCTTAGTAGAAATGGCCTTTCAAGACAACATGGGAGTAAAATCAATCTTCCTCTATTTGAGACTGACAGTTAAAAGAAGGGTTTTAATCGAGGTGCTTTCTTGTGTAGGCTTCCTTGTATTTACACACACAAAAAGCCTTGAGAAGCTCGCTTTTAAGCATACAAAATGAAAACTTCACCTTGCATCAAGTTCTTTATGACTGGGCACCCTCCAAAACCATGTAGCCATCTCCCAGCATCTTGATTGGTATTGTACCTAGCCCGTAGTGTGGAGCAAGAGCAAGGAAAATGCAAGCCAGAGGAAGTACTACACGGGAAGTTCTCCACCTGGGCTTTTTTCTTCTGTCTTCTCAACAATGGCCAAACAAGCAGTTCAGAAGAACTTGGAGAAATGGAAAAGGGATTTATTCTCCTGTGAATTTTAAAAAAAGGAATTTTCCTAAACACCACACAGCTATCACTCAAACTTCTATAGATGGATAATAATGTATGTGATATTTCAGGAGCCAGTGTTCAAAAACTCTCCCACCTTTTTTTTAATAGCTTTTTGAAGTGAAAACTGTGTTTTGCCAAACCCACACTTTTGTCTGCAAAGCTCTTGATTTTATTGGTGTTCTCCATGCATTTATCAAGTCTAAAAATACCCGTTTGTTTTATTCACACCCTCCACTTTTTTATTCACCAGAAGGAATTTGCATTTGCACCAGAACAACTGATATCTAAGTTTTCCCTTTCCTAATCTAATTCAGGCGGCAAAATAAAAAGTAAAGAAAAACATTTTCAGTCTGTATTGATCAATGACTCATGACAGAAATTTTTGTGTGCACTTTCAGGATAAATTCATGAACCACAGGAAAATGTGGGTTAAACTAAACTATTTAGTAATCAATGAAATGCCCAGCTGTGCTGTACAATGACTACAGACCAAGACTTACTTTTTAAAGGAAATTTGCCCAGTCAAATCAATCAAGTTTTGTTCTCAGAAGCTTCAAGTTTCACCCAAAAACCAAATATGAAGACTTCATACTCTTAGGTAACTGCCCAGCATGTGATTTCATATTCAACTTGTGCCATTCTACATCGGTGGTAGAAAAAATGCAATCTTCTAGCAGTCACTGGAGGACGTTAGGTTAAACAAGGACTGATTGATTCACAGATCTTTAAAAAATAGTGGGGAAGGTGCAGAATTATAATTTTCAATAATCATCTAAAAATAAGTCCAGAACTGCTGATAAAATACATAGGTATCACAAAGGTTAGAAGAGCAGTCAGAGCAATTTGTCTCGCCTGTACACCATGCCCAGTCAAGAAAAATGTGTTTTCAAAACAGAAGCTTGGGCAACTGGGAAGACAGAATGGAGATAAACCCTCCACAATGGGGAACTGCCTTGGGGCTCTACAGGACAGCTAATTGGGCAGAATACCCCATATTTAAAAGTTTAAAAGATTTTTTGGATGGAGAAACAGCAGGGGAATGGCACTTTCTCTTCATGTGGCACCAATAATCTCACTGCTAGAACACAGTGTCCTTTGGGGAGATCTAGCTTCAAAAAAGGAGGCTGAAAATCTGCAAAGAGCTTAGGGATGGATGGCTAAAGCAGGAAAATACAGCTCTTCGATGGAGACTGAAAAAACTTATCTGTTTATGTTTATTCAATAGGTTAAGAAATTACTTGATTACAGTCTACATACATTTACAGTGGGGAAGGGCTTGAACAAAAATATGCCTGATGAGAAGTACTTGGAAGATGAAATGCAACAAATTCAAGCCTTGGACTCTAAAGTTCAGTGATGATAACAAACCAGTAGTTAATAGATGTGTACCAGATTTACCATCTGTTAAAGTTTTGAGGACAAAAGTGAATGGGGATCCAGGTCTCCTCGCCTACCCCACTTTGGAGCATGGCATTGCAGAAACACAAGAGAATGAGCCCAGAACAGAGTTTCTGCTTGTCCACATCACCAAACCTTTCACTCACTCCCTGGCCCTCCTTTGGTCCACTGCATGCAGCCCTCCCTGAAACAGTTACACACGTTGTGGCCAGTTCAGACACACTCCTGCGCCCTGCAATGTCCTCAGGAGATGGAATGATGCAAATTTCCCACAGCTGAGGAACTACTACAAATAAATCCATCCATTTGAGCCTAGTTTCCCTTTCTCTGCTCATAATAACACCTCCCCACTATTTTATACTACTGTACCTTTCACAGTTTTAGCTTACTGCACATAATATGCCAACTCTGGGTACCTCCTTACAACCATTCTGTTAGCCATTCAGACACCACAAATTCAGAACTATCAAAATGCTAAATGGAAATGCCACTGCAGCAAGGAACTCTATGCAATAATACACATATATAATACATAAAGTATATAGTAATATATTATCATGGTATTGTATGTTCTAAATCTATTTTATATATTTATATTTTTATTTGTATTATTTTATATATAAAAAATATACATCTGTAATATAATGTGTTAGACAAAACCTGCCAAAACCCCTTTTTCTGGGTTGCAGGAAATATAGCTCATCTTATTTTCACACTAAATCAAGTGTGTATTTCCTTTCATGACTAAAAAATTTATTAATAATTTTTGAATCAGCCAAAGCCTCTGCAAGTAAAAGTATAGCTTCATATCATCACAAGGCTGGTAAAAGAACTTTTTTTTTAAATGCAAACACAAAGGAAGTATACATAGATACCTGTAAATTGTCTAAAATTACAAACAAAAAATTTTTATATTCTTACTTTTTAGTCCATTCCCAAGTGCATGACAGTCATCCCATGAGCTCCCTGAATGCTGATCAGCAGTCACATGCCCTGACCTCCACACACGGCACTGTACCATCATTAATGTTTCTATGCAAATCATCTTGACCTCAGATGGTAATTCATCCCAAAATCACTGACATGACAGAGCATGAGAATTGAAACTCACCTCTTTCAAGGAGCACAGAGCCCTTCATCTTCCAGCTGACACACTGGATTGTCCCATAACTGCTTCCTCCAAGACATGATAGCCTGTGTCCTGAATCCATGCATTTACAGATGGAATTGGTGGAATGTCACTATGATGGGGCAAAGGGTATCGGAATTTGTGTCATTAATTGCTTATGGCAACAGGCAGGACAATAATTCATAACATGGTAGGGATAGTAAAAGTCACCACAAAATACATTAGTTACCATAGGTGGCTGACTGTCAAAGCTAGTTGGAGTATTTTATTCTGTCATTATGGCAGATACATAGCACAATAGAGAAATGTCATGAATGTCTCACCGTGAGTGGCTTCTATTCAAAGCACTGTATGGTGTTGTAAAATGCAGAATTTCTGGCCAAATAATGCACGTTTCTGGCCATTTAATCATAACATGTTTGCTAGTATCAACAAAGCCCAAATTCATAGAGATGTAAAAAAATCCCCAAAGAGAAAATATAATAACAACAAGAAAATAATGACTGACACAGCTGGCATCCTTAAATTTGTAACACCTACATATGCTTTACAGGAAGGTTTCTTCTGAGTGGAGAGCTCTCCATCCAGTAGTGATGCCTGAGGTTCAGGATTAGATCTGCAGATCATGAAACAATTTAGGAAAGTTGGTTTCCAATGAAATTGCATTTTTTCTTTCTTTCTTTCTTTCTTTCTTTCTTCCTTTCTTCCTTCCTTTCTTCCTTTCTTTTTCTTTCTTTCTTTCTTTTTCTTTCTTTCTTTCTTTCTTTCTTTCTTTCTTTCTTTCTTTCTTTCTTTCTTTCTTTCTTTCTTTCTTTCTTTCTTTCTTTCTTTCTTTCTCTTCTACTTATGCAGTAGGAATTTCTGCCCCTAATGTGTTTGCTGCTGTCTTCTCACTATGGCCCTGCTTAGGCAGTGCTGGCTTGGCAGCCCATGGGCACAGGCTGGCCAGCTGGCTGAGCTCTGGCTGCTTTTCCTTTCTCAGTCACACAGATGTGTATCACCTCCTCGCAGTGCAACTATTTTCATAAAACTCTAAATACACAGACTGTAATGACACTAAGACTGTCACCCCTCTGACAGTTTGGACTTAAAGCGGCCAAGGATTTAGTAAGGTATGAGGAAAAGAGTGGGAAGGTGTTAGACAGACACTGTGATCATGTAAGTTTGCATTTCCTTCAGAAACCATTCAGTAATTTCATGAGAGTGCTATAAAAGGCACAAAAAATATTTCCCAGCCTCACCAAGACACCTACAGAGCTTGCTCTGCTCAAGTCACCAAAATGGAGATAACATTTTTAATGCTATATATCTCTCATAACAATGAGAGATAACATGGCTATAGGCGAATAAATGCTCTCCCAAGGGGATTTTTTTTTTATAATGTAGTAGAATAAACTGCAAAGAGAATCGAGAATCAACCATTTCAATGTATAAAGGCAGATAAATCTGAAAAAAATCCAAGCAGGTTAGCAATGAACTGATTAATTTCTGGCATGTAGTGGACAAATTTTGGGTTCAGCATGCTCTGTGTGCTAGGATGAGGGATGGTGACTTCAACATAGGACACGACTTGGTCAGAGACACAACACCAGGCTTGGTGTAAAAACTGTTGATGTAATAATAAATGAGAGTCCAAATAAGTGAAAATGCCATTTTGGATGATTTTATGGACATTTTTTTACTTTAAAAGTCATTGAGTCAAAAATTAAATGCCAAGTTAAAGTTGTCTGAAATCAAGATATATAATGAAAGTGACAATATACAATTATGAGTACAAGGATTAGCTGTACACTACATTACTGAATTACAATACCATGCCTTCCTCCCTTCCTTCTTGCTGAAGTATTGCTTACATAATAAGGGCTCATAAAGTGACTAATGTGACTAATGATTAATGTACATAAAGTGACTAATGTGACTAATGATTAAAAGTTTAAAGTTTTGGCCACATTAGCCATAGAAAGGTTGGAGTCAACATTGCAACAATGTCCATATTAGAACATAACTTTTCTGTTTTAACAAATCACGATGCTGCAACTCACAACAGCAATAAAACTGCAGCGCTTATAAATCACTCCATAAAAGAGAGTGATATTTTTTTTCATGATAGCAAGGCTAGGAATATTTCAGTCCCAAATGACTAAAACAATTCTTTGTTTAAATAGGAAGGAAGCTTGAGAAAAAAAATGAAGGAAAGCTGGATATGCTGTGCTTAGAGGGTGAGCCTTATAAGTCACCAATGACAATGTGTTATTTTGAATGAGGAGAGGAAAGGGAAAACAGTGACATAGCAAAGAGATGTTTTAACAATAACACTTTGGAAGTCTCATGAATAGACTCCTGACCTTTACTGCAAAACACTGAGGGCACAAGGCTCCTACAGAGGTCTGCATTCATTTCACAAAAATAAAGAGTATCAAGGCATTGTTTTAACCAGTCAGAGCAAACACACATATGAGGATTTGTGCTTTAGTGTTGTACTTCGAGCAAACATGAACCAGCCCAAGAGTAGAAAGAAGTGAAGCACAATGGAGGGAGTTTCATTCAGACCCCCCTGATTCCTCTTACTTTAATTAACAGGTTTTCCATGTTCTTTGAGTGGTGATGGAAAGAGTTTTAGTTAACACTGTTTCCTGAACGTGGCTTGTGTGCTGTAGATTTCTCACAGCAAGTCTATCCTACCCTGACACAGCACACAGTGTCAGTCGACTGTGTGCTACACTAGATAAGGTGGGGAGCTGCATAACAGCAGAGCTGAATGGTACTTGCAGAAATAATGAGCTACATTTCCATATGCATGTAAACACCTCAGTCATCAGTACACTAAGGCCATTGACTTGTCTAGACAAGCATCAGTTAGATAGACAAGCTTCACCTGATGCTTTTAGATGCAGGCAGTATTAAACTGTGTAGCCTCAGGGACACTACAAAGATGCAAACCTTGCAGGCCAGACCAACATGTTACAAGCTACTTGTGTGCAAGTAGCTTCCTCGGCTGAAGTGCTACCAGCTTCCTGGAACTACATTCCAGGGCCACACTGCTGTAAAGATGGGACAAAATGTGAAACAGGAATAATTTGCACTGAACTCACAGCTCGTATTCTCACATCTGGTAGCCCACAACACACACTCTGCTATGAGTTGTACGGTCTCCAGCCTTTAGCAAAGATCTGACTTTTCAAAGTGAGAGAAGACAAAGCAAAAGGTGATATTTATGATTAGCAATACAGTCATAATCTGCACATTCTGTGCCCTTTAAAATAAACAAGGGACCATAGGGGAAGAGTTGGTGGAAAGCAGAGCATTTGTCTTAACCACAGCTCAGAGGCAGAGCTGGCAAGCAGCAAAGCAAGAGCATCCCTGCACAGGGCACAGAAAGCTCATTGTAACAAGAGCACGAGTGACTCAGGGCACTGGAATGGGGTATGGCACCTTTCACCTCCAGGTCACTGGTTTCCATCCATTTGCAGCTAGCTGGGACTAGAAATTATTACCATCAGAGGGGTATCCAGTGAAATGAGTCAGTTGTCTCCAGCAGCCTGGAAGGGACAGCTGTCCAGACCCCACACACCAGCCCACAGTTATTTCCCTGGAATAACACGGACTGTTCTCCCAGGCTCCAGCCATGGCTATCCAATAATCACCCAAATGGCCTGAAGCTCTGAGGGCCACCAGGCATACACTGCTGCCTTCTGTTTCACACAATTACAGGCATGCTCACCCCACTGAGAAAAAAACAAAGACCTTCTCATGTCCCCTTTGTTCCTCACTTCTCTTTCCTTAGAAAGACCTGCAAGAAATGTTGTCTACACTTCTGTGCAGTTTTTTCTAATTTCAGCAAGCCTAAGCATTGAAAAGTGATTGGCCATGCCACAAAAATCATGGACAATAAAAAGCATATTCCATTTTCTATTGTTAAGTTCTCTTTTGATTTTTACATTTGGTTTATATTTTCAACTTATCTCTTTCTTTCTTTCTTTCTTTCTTTCTTTCTTTCTTTCTTTCTTTCTTTCTTTCTTTCTTTCTCTTTCTCTTTTTTTCTCTCTCTCCCTCTCTCTCTTTTTCTCTTTCTTTTTCTTTCCTTCTCTAAGGAATTTTGAGATACTCATACAGACCCAGAAGCACAGACTCCAAGAAAAATTGTGATTATTTCTTCACAAAAACCGGGACCTGACAACACTGTATGCTAGTGCTGATTTAACACACTAATACTCACATTCCATGCAGTGCAAATGTCAGTAACTGGCTTCCAGTGGAGCTCAGAGGAGGTTAGTAAGATGGAGAATCAACTCTAACATGTTTGATTCGGGGCCAGAGAGACGAATATTGGGTCTTTATCTACTTGAAGTCTCACAAAAAGGCCTGTAAAGAAATTAAGATTCTCTGGTACAAACTCAACACAGCTGTGGTCCCAGTTGCTTCTCACCTCTCCCTGCAGAGGCAGTTGGAGGCTGTCTTTGCATTTTCTTAAAAAGTACGAGTCTCTTGGTCATGTCACGAAAAATATTTCACAGGTTTTGTTTTTAACTGCGAAAGTAAATTTCCCCCTTTGTGCCAATATCCTTACTACAAGAGGGTTCACAAACAAGATCACAGAAAAGAACACTGTCATCAGAATAATATTTTTTCTAGCATTTTCACATATCTCATTCAATTTATTTGCCCATTACCTGTTTGCTCCATATCCCTGTGCTTCCTGTACTTCCAGGCTGCCCACTGCTGCTTCCCAGTGTTGCTGGCCATGGGCCAGGACCACAGCAACTGACTACATCAATCACTTCAGCAGTTTAATCACAACTTTCCTCTGGTTTCCCCCTTATATCAAGGAAATGGCCTGCAAATCTCACAGATGACACATTCGGGAATGAAAACCTAATCACTGCTCAGCCAAGCCATGACAGGGCAGTGCTGAACCTTTCTACTCAGCATTGCAGGGCACTGCTCTGCAGAAATACACCAGGGCAGCAAACCCACTCCTGCTAGTCTGGTCATGCAAGGTCCCATTTCAGATGTCCTCTGAATTCAAGCCCTGAAAGTTGTTCACTGAAAGCTTTGTCTGATACCAGAGGAAGCAAGAACATTTTACCTCCCTTTTGACTCCAGACACACCAGACAGGAACTAGAAAAAGTTTTAGACATTGGATGCTAGGAATACATGTCATAGTCTAAAATCCCTACACAGTGTTTAGCACTTAGATATTTAGTTTCATAACATGCAACACCTATCAGTGAAAAACAGAGTGGAAAGAGGGATGTGATTTTTTTTTCTGCCACTCCGCAAAAGATGCCGGTGCAGAAGAAAAATTCTTCACAAAAAGGCCTATAGATATGCGCAGATACCTGTTATACCTCTATCTATGCATATTTTTACATTTTAAAACATGTCTCAAGGAGGAACAACTGCCACTCACATTTAAGCTCCCTCTACCACCAAAGCAAATAGCATCCAGAAGACTACCTGGCACTTCAGAAGACATACCTTAGCCACCACCTTCTGCACTCTCTTGATTAAAGCAGAAGGAGAAAGAGAGTCTTCAATCCTTTTGAAACTGGGTAGGAATGTAAGATTCAAAGTATCATAAAGAAAGGATAACATCAGCAAACCTGTAGCCACAACCAGCAAGGAACTGGTGCGTGTTACAGGCTTTAGTACAGGACTCTGAGGACTATGGGTGGGTTTGCTGGTACTGATTTGAGGTTATAATGCAAAAAATACCTAAGACACTACATGGATATTTTTAGTAATCCACACAGATAACAATCCACAGAGATGTCTACAATGAAATTTAAGTCTTGTGCATCTGAGCCTCAGTCAATAGTAGGACTTGTATTTATCACTATATTTTACATGAAGTGTGCATTAATGGATGTTTATGTGCTCTCTCGAGGCTTGAATGAACAAGCACTTGAATCAAAATTGCTAGGATTTTGCAGTCCAGTGTCCTGCTTGAAATAATTATTTCAGGGTGACCAAACCTGAATACTTTTTTCCTGACTTTCCAATCAATGGAAGTAACTGGATTTCCAGTTGACTTAAAGCTCAAAAACTTAAGGTGTTGTTAATGACATTTTTCTGGGCTGTAGGACACTTCAGTTCAACTGCTTCTGCTCCCTGACTGATGAACTGGGGAAATCAAATCCCTCTCATTTGAACAAAACAAGCAAAGAAGAAGAGAAAGCTAAAATATAACTCCACTTTTGGACTTTAGATTCTCCTACTTAGTTTAAACAGAACTGCTGTGTCTTTTGAGACCCACTTATTGCTGATACTAATATTGAGGAGGTTTTTTAATTGTACCACAACTGCTTGAAGCTAAATTATTGTTTCTAATAAAATAAAGCTTTAAATATAGCAGGTCATTTTCTCCACCCTGTCTGACATAAACTATAATCTGGGGTTTTTTCTCCCTTTCATGGACACCATCTGTTTGTGACCATTAAAATCCATTTTCTATGCTGAAGGGATGGGAATTCAGAGGGATGTGTTCAGCCACTGTCCAAACAGTACTGTCATTCCTAAGGGATCCATTACAGCTTGACACACCCAAGTATTTATGAGCTATAAACTGCTGGCCTAAAGTGGCAATTAATCACCCTGTGCATGGAGACACTGACAATGACAGAGCATCTTGTAGCTGCCAAGGGAAAGGGGATAGAAAGGGTTTAAGGTTAGTTTTGTTTTGGTTTTTGTTTTGTTTTGTTTTATTTTGTTTTGTTTTGTTTTTGAATGAGCAGTGTTATATGGCATCAGGTTTTTCCCTCTATGGCACCTCATTTCCAAGCCATTTGCTCCTACAGTTCTCACAGCCAAAGTTAAATTAACAGATGTCTCGGAACCGGACACCGAATGAGACAGCTACAAGGCCACCACTTCTCTGCAGCATTGTCTCTCTGGAGTCACCACCCACTCGGTGTCAAAGCAGAGCATCCAGCTGCTTTTCTTGGTGCATTGCTCCTTTCAGGGCTGTTTGAGGGACTGGGTGTAGCTCTGACACCGGCTTGACTGAGCACCCTCATCACATCCAGGCATGATCAGAGCAAAACTGTCATGTGAATGAGATTCCTGAAGACTTTGTTTCCTGTTATCTCTGAGGCAAATTGTAACCCCCCATTACAAAACTGATGTTGTTATAAAACTGATTAGAGCAGCACTGTCTCTGAAGAAGTCAGAAAACACAGCAAATGTTGTTTTTCAGATGAGATTTTATACAGAAGACAGATAATTTCAAGACTTTTGCTCCATATGGTAGGAGAACACATCGCATAGTTCTCACACCCACATGAGAAACTGCATAAGGGAACAAAGAAAAGGAAATACAAATGCTGGTAAAAAAATACAAGTGCAAGGACAGTCAGAAAATTGGCTCTGAACACTTCTGAGGCTTTGTGAACTCAACAGACTACCATAAAATTTAGATTGAATTTATACCAAAATCCAAAAAAATCACAACCACGGTAGAAACCATCTTATTTTTATACTTGCCAGCCTAATATTCTATCTCTGTGCATGCCCAGATAAGTAACTGTCTTGTCTAAGCTGTGCTTCTCAGCGCCTACCACCCTTTGGAGATTTACAAACGAGGCTCCTGCTGCTTACCTTCCCAGGGGACCCAAGCTCACAGGCATGCTCAGTGAACACCAACACACATCCACAGCATTTTCTTAAGAAAGGCACCAGACACAATTCTGTTTCATGAAATAGAAAATAAAATAACGGTGAAACCATGGACAAGCTGGAGCAGTAGATCTCAGTTGTGATAGATTTAATAACCATTGTGCATTCAGTGAGGCATCAAATGACAGATGTGCACAGATACTCGGGACTGAAACTGCACTCCTCATTCCTTGCTAAGTGTTCTCACCAGTGGATTGCAGGGCCTGAATTATTAAGCCTGTTCCCATGCATTCCTCATCTCCAAATCTTCAGCAGCTTTTTTTCACAGTAGGACAGCCTCAGCAGTGTCTCAATGGCAGCCTGGGCATTCCTCACCAGCACCAGCTCTCCCAATTTCCAGGTAAGTTCTTTCAGGCAAGTAGGGAAATGTTCTATAAAAACACTATTACCAGTGACTACTTTGAAAATAAATGCATGACTTTATGACCTGCATACAGTAGGATGACTTTAAGCCTCTTCTGAGTCCTGTTTAGTCTGAGCATCCCGCAGGATGTGAGCTGGCAAAAGGTAACTGTGCTTCATAGTTTCTACCATCTAAAATTCAGGTATCTTCCCACTTACTGTGCAGTTCTGATTACCATCTCCAAACACCTCCCATGTTACCTATACTTGCAACTTAAGTATCCAATTAATATTGAAAAATCTCAGGCCCAAAAACAGGGATCTAAGAGGTCACCTTTCTTCAATCCTGTACCAGATCTGGGCCCTTATTAACTTAAGCCTGTACACCTCAAACACAAATAACAGTATAATCTTTATAAGACCAGGAGATGCCATTGAAATGGGAGTATTCTAAATGCCAAGAAAAAGGAGTCAAAAAAAGCACACAATGCTCCTTCAGCAGGCTACAGGAAAAAATGTTTGCTGGCCTGCTGCAGCCAATTTATATCTCTCAGTATCATTCAGCACATTCAAAAGGAACATGGTTCAGAGAGCAGTTTACACATTTCCCCCAAATTCTAGTACATAGAATTGTTGAATTTTTTTAGACATTTTCTCCCTATTCTTGGATTATACCTCATGGACAGATAACTGTAGATCCAAGTAACTGTAGAGTAGGTGAGTAGCTTCTTCACCTGTATTATACGAGATCTAAAAGCTGTGTGCTAGTGAGCCTTAGTAAAGAGGGGCAGTGCATGCCTTGGTTCCTCCCAAATGCTGTGAGCACTCTGGTTTTCTCTGCTGCCTCAAGCAAATGAAGACCAAACTACACAGTTCATATCTATCTCTAAAATTTCTCCACTTCAGATATTCAGAGGTTTGGGGAATTAACCCAGCTACTAATGAGGCTGTTGATCTTAGGTAATCGGAAAAATACTAACAGTGCTTCGTAATCTTAACAAATGCTATCCAAGGGCAGAGTGTAAATATATTGATAAAAGAGTCAGAATTTTAAAAACCTACTCTGCCACCTTGTAAAACATGCAAACTATTTGTTTTCGGGGGCTCTGGCCAAGATGTAAACAGAAGTCTGAAGGAATTCGCATTAAAACTTGTTTCTTTTCTTGTCATGCTTAGCATTAACACTGCGGCACGATGGAAATCTCGTACCCGGCGAAAGCAGGCGGCTTGCGAAGCTTGCGGCTTGCTGGTTTTGGGCAGGCTGACAATGCCCACGCCGAGAGGCCGTAGGACGGCAGGCAGCGATGGCTGCCGAGCGCTCCTCGCCGCGCGGCTGCTCAGGAGCCACTCCAGAACGGGCTGGGAGCGCTGGATGCAGCCGCTGGAGACAAGAGCGGCCCGAGCGGGCACACCCCACCTCAGCGACAGGAGCCGGGGCTCTTCGGGTGGTGTCTGCTGCATTCTCTGTGATAGTGATATATAAAACGGAGCCCCATTCACTGCTTAAAGGGCTTTTTACCGCACGGCTGTGATTTTCCTTGAGCGCAGGCTCTGCCTCCCGCCCGGCACGGGCGCGTCCTGCAGTGCGCGGGCACAGCCGCTCACGCACGGCCCCGCGCGGGTTTGAGCGCCGCCGGAGCCGGCAGCGCTCCTCCCAAAATGTCCCCGGCCGTGCTACAGCTTCTGCTGCGGGACGAGCCGGTGAGGCGGTCAGTCCCCTCTAC